>CAUYON010144082.1:0-16644 GCA_963573935.1 Arctocebus calabarensis
CGTTGTGGCGGACGCCTGTGGTCCCAGCTACTTGGGAGGTGGAGGCAGGAGACTCGCTTGACCCCAGGAATTGGAGGTTGCTGTGAGCTGTGATGCCAGGGCACTCTATCCAGGGTGACAGCTTGAGGCTCTGTCTCAAAATAAAATAAAATAAAATAAAATAAAAAATCAGCAGGGTGTGGTGATACATACCTATAGTCCCAGCTTTTGAAGGGCTATTGCAGAAGGACTGCTTGAGCTTAGGAGTCCTGAATATTACAGTGAGAACCACTACACTCCAACATGGGAGACAAAATGAGACCCCATCTCAATTAAAAAAAAAAAAAATTAAGGCCAGGCATGGTGACTTACAGCTGTAATCCTAGGACTTTGAGAGGCCATGGCAGGTGAATTGTTGGAGCTCAGGGTGGACCATCCTGAACAAGAGTAAGACCCCATCTCTATTAAAAATAAAAGAATTAGCCTGGCATGGTGGCGCATGCTGGTAGTCCCAGCTACTCAAGAGACTGAGGGAGGAGGATCACTTCAGCCTAGAAGTTTGAGGTTACAATGAACTGTGACACCATAGCTCTCTATCCTGGGTAACAGAGACTCTGTCTCAAAATGAATAAATAAATAAATTTAAATCTCAAGAATTGGAGGCATCAGAAAATGGTAGATCTGCTGACTGGTGCTGAAAAGAGGAGGGTTAGCTATATAAGGAACAGCCAGATTTCCAATCCCCCTACCTAAACTGTACAGCAATAATTTAGGCGAAGTACAATAATGATGTTGGTAGCTGATAAGGAGATATGTATTTGAAAGATATTCAATAGAGTCAAAATGAATAACTGTAAAGCTAGGAGAAAGAAAAGAATAAGTTCAATATTTGTGTAGATAGGGATAAAGTACAAGAGAAAATACAGGAAGAAGAGACAATTTGGAGAAAATGATAATGTCAGTTTGGGGTAGGTTGTCTTTGAGGTACTGAGGACATCAGATAGAAATTTCTAGTCAGTCTATTTTAGCAAAGTTGCCATAATGCATATCAAGTAATGCTCCTTTACTTTCTCTAGTAAAAGCCAGAAATGTCCAGTTTGGAGTTTATAAATCATCAACAAGTAGACTAGTTGAAACTCGAAAAAGAATGAAACATCCCAGGAAAGTTTTTAGAGTAAACAGAAAGGCCAAGAGTAGAACCCTGTGGTGTGCTGACATTTAAATGGAATAGAAGAAATAGTAAAGACACAAGAGAAGGAAGATCAGGGGGATAAAAGAGTGATGGCCCGGAAACCTAGGGAGAAGAATTTCAACAAAGATATGATAGTTTGTAAAGTTTAAAAACTGTATAAAAGGTAAGAATTGGAAGAAAGCCATTGACTTTAGAAGTTCATCAGGGAAATAGTAGAGGCAGAAGCAGAATCAGAGTGGATTTGAAATGTAAATGGAAGTGTAGGAAATAGGCCACCTTTGTATAATTTATAGTTCAAGGAAGGAGACGGGTACAGGGAAACTGGTTTCTTTAAGGATGAGAAGAAAAGAATATTTCTGCTGGCTAATGGTAATGATCTAGAAGAAAAAGAGAAATTGAAAATATGCCAGAGAAGGAGTATTGATAGAAAAAAAAAAGTTTAAGGGAATAGAATTGACAGAACAAAAAAAGAAGAAGAAGAAGAATTAACAGAGCAGGGTGAATAGCTTAACTTTCGAAAAGTGCTAGGACATTTCTCATATAAGACAATGTTTAAAAGTCAGCCTAGCAAAGCAAGAGAAGGACATTTTATCAACATCCTTACAGACCAAGAACAGGACCAAGGGTAAGCCACATGCTTCTTTCTTGGCAAATACACGGTCTAAATAGAGTTCTTCTCATTTCTTTCCAAGTAAGAAAAAACATGTCAACATGGAGTTATGAAAAATTCTATTTAAAAAGGAAATATAAGGGCGGCGCCTGTGGCTCAAAGGAGTAGGGCGCTGGCCCCATAATCCAGAGGTGGTGGGTTTAAACCCAGCCCCGGCCAAAAACTGCAAAAAAAAAAGGAAATACAGGCTCGGTGCCAGTAACACAGTGTTTATGGCACCAGCCACATACACCAAAGTTGGCAGGTTCGAACCCAACCTGGGCCAGCTAAAACAACAATGACACCTGCAGCAAAAAATAGTCAGGTGTTGTGGCGGGCACCTGTAGTCCCAGCTTCTTAGGAGGCCAACGCAAGAGAATCACTTAAGCCCAAAGTTTGAGGTTGCTGTGAGCTGTGACACTACAGTACTCTAACGAGGGCAACTCTGTCTCAAAAAAAAAGGAAATATAAATATTTTTTATGACCCAGAGAAATATGTAGAAGAGTTCAAAAAAATTATGACAGGAACCAAAAGAAAATGTATAGAAATGAATGGCCCCTTCTGTAAAATTCAGAGAACGTATGATGATCTCTATGTTAAAGGCAGAAAGCCACAAGCTAACATGAAAAGATAACATGTTAACACAAAATAAGGGGAGGATGATAATAGGATGATTTATAGGGAAACTAAAAATGTGTAACAGAATTAAAATCTACCCAAAGGCACTAAAAGAGCAAAAAAAAAAAAAAAAAATGAGTAATTGGAAAACTAAAAAGTTTTCACACAATTGAAAAAGAGTGTTTGATAAAGAAGACAAGAGAGATACAACTAAGAATTATAAATGTTGCTAAGGAATAAACCACAATACTTGCAATAAAATAAAAAATCTAAAATATTAGTATTCTAGAATAGAAAAACAATCTGTTATCTACAAAGGAAGAAAGATCGGATGGTTATCAGCAGTACTTAATGCTGAACGCTACATACCAAAGGTACTCAAAGCAGTGAATCTCTTTACTTCTGTATGTAAAAACAACAGAGAGAAATTCTTAGATATGTAAGGGCTTAGAAAATATACTTACTTTCTCTTTTTTGGAGAAACAAAAAGTTGGCTTAAAAACTTAATTAGGAAATTCACTGGAAAATTGAATCAAATCTTAGCCCTCAAAAAGGGAAATGTTTTTATGTCAGAACAAGTAGGGAGTAGAAATTAATACAACGTGGAGTTAAGTTTAAATATTTAAATTATAAAGCCTAATTTAGGTGACAATCATGGTAAGAGGTGTGAAAAAATATCATTTGAATTTGATGATGGTAGGAATATATAATAATACCAACCTTCCCTATTGCATGAGCAGTATTCTACTCTTAAGGAAAATGAAGCAGTGAGACTTCCTGTAAACTTTTGCTGGGAGTATAGACTAATATATTGATGTTTCTGGAGGGCAAATTTGTAAAGCATCTCAGGAGCCTCAAAATGATCATAATGTTTGGTTCTGCTATTAAGTCATTTATCCTAAAAATATATAGAGAGGCACACAGATTCTTAGAAACAACTTTAGTGTTCACTAAAATAAATAAAATTATGGCATATTATAAAATATTTTTCGGGCATTAGAAACTAAACCTGTAGCAAAGAAAAATTTAGAAAGAAATATTTTTAAATGTTCTATTTTATCCCTGGGTGGAGGAGTAATAGTTAACTTTTATTTTTTCTTGGGACCTTTACATTTTACAAATGATCTGCATTACTATTGTACTGAAGGAAACAAATTATTTTAAAATGAGATAATAAAAACATTTTTAAAGTAATTTAGACCACAAATGGCAGAGGCCATTCTCATAAATGTAAAAACAAAATGATATGGTTTTTAGCATCTACTACATATTTGTAAAAGTTTGCTAATTTTGGCAACCCCATCTTTAATGAAAAAGCAAATTCCAAAAGATCACATGCAGAATAATACCATTTTTATAAAACCTGATAGCAAGATAAAACTAAACAAGATAGATAGTAAGCAAAACTAAACAAGCTGTTATTTAGTGAAATGTATATAAATGGTAAAAGGGAGGTTTTATTGTTATTTTATGCAAAGAAACAATAAACACAAAAAATTGAGGAGTGGAAGTGTGGGAATGGATAGAAAGGACGCAGAGGCAGAGGTATTGGAATGGTCTAGTTCCTAACCTGGATGGTGAGTCATAGGAGTTTATCACCCTTTGTTGTAATTATTTTATATGTAATTTGGTATTGACTTCAAGCCCAATAACTGTAAAATGCATCTTTTTTACATTCCTAGTGCTTTTCATATAGTGTGAATAATAGTTACTAATGTGAATTTACTGATAGTAAAAACATTTATTATTATTATTATTTATAGACTGTTTACATTTTTTAGCCTCGTCTCCCTTACAACTATTTGTATGTATTTATGAAACTATCATAGAACATTAATACATGTTGCATCTGCCTCTTCTGTTCTGTCCCAGCATGTTCTGTGCCATGTTCCTTCTAGGATCTGGCAGCATGACAACAGGCATGTAGAGAGAGTTCCTTTAAGCCCCTTCTAAGGAAATCAGTTCACCCAGGTCCAGAGATTGCAAAGTATAATTATTTTTCATGAGAGAAACACTATTTGTGAGCATCATTTGTACTTGTATTTTATTAGGTACCTGTATCTTAAAAGACTGAACTCATTGATTTGTTGTACTTTCAACACTGTACATACAGTCTTTCTTAAATATATTTTTCACAATTTTAGGTTTACGTTTCTTGGTTCGTCTCTGCACAGATATTGGATTAAAAGAAGTTCAAGAATATGCCACAAAACTCAAGAGGTTGGAAAAGATGAAAGAAATAAGGGAACAGGTATCTCATATGGGCTGAAAATTTCTGGTTTTTTTTTAGAGACAGAGTCTCACTTTGTCACCCTCAGTAGAGAGCTGTGGCATCACAGCTCACAGCAACCTCCAGCTCTTGGGCTTAGGCAATTCTCTTGCCTCAGCATCCCGAGTAGCTGGGACTACAGGCGCCTGCCATAACGCTTGGCTATATTTTTGTTGTTGCAGTTTGGCTGGGGCTGGGTTTGAAACCAACACCTTCAGTGTATGGGATTGGTGCCTTCTCACTGAGCCACAGGTGCCACCCCTGTGTGTTATTTTTCAAAATGTCATCCTTCTTTAGCACAAACATGTGATGTTAGGATCTTCTGTCTGAAAATAGAGTTGAAAGTTTTTTCTGCTCTGGCATAATGAGAGGAATAACTAAAATTCTAGTTTTAGGAAAAAATTCTAATAAAAGTGGGTTCCCTATACGAGGAAGTACAATAGATTCTGTATATACTTTATTAGATAACTACTAACAGACAAATAATTACAATTTTCTGCAACATGAAATAACTTACGGGTTAATTTGAAGACTTAAATATTAATTGGAGATTCTTGTGGTCCATGAGAGGCTTGCCTACAACAATGGCATTTTTTTCTTTAAGCTATTTCCTTATATTATGTATAATAGAACATGGTGAATAATATTAACAATTGTACATGAAAGTATTTTGAGTTTGAAAAGAACTAAATTGGTTCTTTTTTTCTTATTACATGGTGAAAATATAGTGACAAAGTACTTTTTCTTTTTTTGAGACAGACCCTCAAGCTGTCACCCTGGATAGAGTGCTGTGGCATCACAGCTCACAGCAACCTCTAATTCCTGGACTCAAGCGAGTCTCTTGCCTCAGCCTCCCAAGTAGCTGGGACTACAGGTGCCCGCCACAACACCGGGCCATTTTTTGGTTACAGCCATCATTGTTGTTTGGCGGGCCCAGGCTGGATTTTTTCCCAATCTGTCACTGACATTACTAGAAAAATGATCATGCACTTGGATGTTGGCAGTGTCACATCACTAAAAGTTTGTAAGTGGTTGCCCTTCATTCACCTCATTGAGGATAGGTGGCTGTTTGTTTGCCAGCAGAGGTTTCCAGACTATATATTGGGTAGCACTGTTCTGGATGCCCCATGGGATCCATCAGCTTATAACAGTTCTGATTTTATTCCAGTTCCAGAAGAGTAGGTGTGACATGTATAGTCATATATTCATATTTTAAGAGTTGGCTTAAAGAGAAAAAAATGTTTATTTTTCTTTCTCCCAACTTTTGTTTAATTTGTTTCATTATTTTACTTGTATCTACTTTGCTTCTCTTGTATCCTCTAAGGAGGTAGGACGGTCAGTTCTAGAAGTGGACAGAACATAGTGTTCATGAGATGGCATGCATGGGGGAGGGGAGAGGCCAAGAACACAAGTAATGGACGGAATCCTGAGGCTCTGGTCTTCAGGCTGAGAAGGTTTTTCCCCAGGCACTGATTCAAGGCAGGCTTAGGTTTCTCTTGGTGAGTGAAGCAAGCAAGGGCCTTAGAAATTCTGATGGAGCTGCATTGAATATGGTGGACCTCAAGTCTAGGGCAGAAAGTAGAGTTTTAAATAGGAGAAGAGGAAATGAGAGCCATAGTATTAGAAAGTTCTAGGTGAGGGCATGAAGCAAGGGCATGAAGGGGGATGGGTAAAGAATATAGTGATCTTGAAAATGCTTGCCTTTCCACATTGTCCTGTTCTGAACCTGTGGTCACAAGCAAGGGTAAGATCTATTTTCACATGTGATTTGATAAATTGTCCAGATGCATGAGGCATTTGTCTTGAAGAATTTTACTTTTAGCATTTATAGATCTTTTAGATAAATGCTATAGATAATCAAACTGGATAGATGAAAATCAAGTTTTGAAACGAAGTCAGATTATAGACTTTTAAATTCAGATTTTGGACTAAACAGCTCCAGCAAGCAAGTTTAAACTGCTTAAACAAGTGATGGGACTTAAGCAGTGTCTGGTGACTGAGATTGAATAACGGATGGAGTGGATCTGCCATCTGCTTGGCTGCTAAGTGGGTGGCGCCATTGTGGGAAGGCCCTGCCAATAGAACAGTTCTCAGGGTTTTAGTGCATGGCTGTCTTTGGTATGCTTGCTGAGCTCAGACAACCATCTTTGGGGTATGTGGAGCAGCCCCTGCAGCCCCAGGAAGGCTACATGGTTGTCAGGGGCACTGTTTGACATGCCTCCTAAGGACACTGTAGAGAGCTTTAGGACCCCAATCACGGGGGCACTAAATGCTGACCAAATGACCAGGCATGATTGAGGGCAAATAAGTCAGGAATACAGGACCCAATCTCCTATGCAGCCAGAAAGTGACTTCCAGCTTCCATTTTATATATAGCAAAAGCACCGTGTGTTCTCTGTTTCCTAATACCACAGTGCCACCTGCAAATATATGTATGATAATTTATATTTATAGACATATATATGTAGTTATTCCATTTTTTGGTCTTTTTAGCAAGTTTTTTCATAGTTTTCTCCTTTTATGTTATTGTGGTTATTTTATGTTTTGGGGTTTTTGTTTTTTTTTTGTGTGTGTGTGTAGTTGTATTTTTTTTTTCATTTGTACTTTCTTTAATAGCAAGGGCTCTTCCATTTTTGTTACAGTTTTTTAACCCCTTTTATTCTTTATTCATTTTTTACCTCTCTCCTTTTTTCTATCCTTTGGTAGAGTTTTTTGTACTTTTCTCATTTTTCCCAAATAAATTTTACATACAACAGCCAAGATATCCCCCCTTTGTTCTCTTGTAATAGTGTTAATTTTTGTTGTTTTTTTACTTTTTTAATTTTTCTTCCTTTTCAATGAGTACTGCGAGGTTATAGGATTTGTCTGACTGGGAGATTATGGTCTGGCTCAAAGAAGTAATGAGCTCACAGGCTAGGATGTCCTTCTAGCTTTGGCCTTTTGGAAAGACAGTATTGGTAGGTCCACTATGACATACTGCTAATTTTTTTTCTCTTCCTTTTCTTCTATATTTGACAAAGGTGGGGTCTTGCTTTTGCCCAAGCTATTAAGGAGCTCCTAACTTCAAGGGACCACTTATGCTGACCCTCCAAAGGCCTAGATTTGCAGGTGTGCTCATAGCACCCTGCTGATGATCACCATTTCTCCTATCTCTCTTTTTATTTTTCTGTCTGTCTCTCCCTCCCTGAATTTTTTTCCTTCACCCTCCTTTTTTTTTTTCATAATTTTTTTCTTTTCTTTCTCCCTGCTCGCTTTTTACTCTTCTCTTCCTTTTGGCCTTATTCCAAAAGGCCACTTCAATACCTGAGCTCTAAGACAATGTTATTTAAAGTGAAGGAGGTAGTGAGAAAGAAAAAGAAGGGGAAAGAAGTGGACAAGAAAAAAACACACATGAGGAGGAACCAAAAGAAAAATTCTGGCAACATGATAAACCAAAATATAGCAAGCCCCCAAGGGACCATGAAGTAGCTACCACAAGGGATTCTACTTATAAAAAATTAATGGAAATGACAGAAGGGAGTTTAAAATATGGATGATAAAGGCAATAAAGGAAATTGATGAGAAAGTGGAAAAACAGAAATAAAACATGGATGAAAGCTATGAAGAATATTAAAGGATATGACAGAACTTAAGGAATTGAAAGAGTCAATCAGGGAACTTAAAGATGCAGTAGAAAGTATCAATAACACATTAGACCATGCAGAAGAAAGAATCTCAGAGCCAGAGGATAAAGCTCTTGAGCTAGTGTAGGTAGTTAAAGAGGAGAAAAGAAGAGAGAAAGAATGCTCATTCAAGAGAATTATAGGACTTCATGAAGCCTTCAAATATATGAATTATAGGAATCCCTGAAAGGAAAAAAGAACATCCCAAAGGAATGGATCCCTTCTAGAGGATATCATAAATGAGAATTTCCCAAGTTTCACTAAAAATTCCGACATACTCGTTTTACAGGGATATTGAACACAAATTTGCCTCAACACAAATAGAGCATCTCCAAGACACATTGTATGAACATGTCTGAAGTCAAGACAAAAGAGAAAATTCTCCAAGCTGCCAGGAGTAAGCACCAATTGACCTACAGAGGCAGACCCATCAGGGTAATAGGGGACTTTTCAGCTGAAACTTTCCAAGCCAGAAGAGAATGGTCATCTACCTTTAACCTTCTTAAACAAAACAATTTTTTTTGCCCAGAATACTGTATCCTATTAAACTAAAGCTTCAAAATTGATGGAGAAATCAAATGTTTTACTGACATGCAAACATTGAGGAAATTCACCACAAGACCAGCCCTTCAGGAAGTACTTAGACTACTCATCACGCTGACCATCACAGTGGACCACCAACAAAGTAAATACCTAGAAACGGAAGAACAAAAGCTAGCTTTGACAGTGGCACAAAGGACAAAACTAAGCAACAGATTTTCACAAAATAAGATGGATAGAACTCAGCTACACTTATCAATTTTCTCAATAAATGTTAATGTTTGAGTTCTCCACTGAAGAAGCACAGACTGGCCAATTGGATAAAATAAGTACAAACCATCCATATGCTGTCTACAGGAAACACATTTAACTTTGAAGGACAAAATAAGACTGAGGATAAAGGAATGTAAAACTTTATTTCAGGCAGAAGAAAGAAGGAGTTGCAATCCTGTTTTCAGATACAAGTGGATTTAAAGCAACTAAAGTTAAGAAAGACAAAGATGATCACTTCATTTTGGTAAAGGGAATAAGACAAAGGAGGACATTTCAATTCTAAATATTTATGTATCCAACACAAATGCTCCTAGATTTCTCAAACAAACCTTGATTGGGCTGAGCAATAGGATATCCTATCATAATAACTGGGGACTTTAACACCCCTCTGGCAGAACTGGACAGATCCTTTAAACAGAAACTGAAAAATGATACAAGGGACTTAAATGTGATCCTAGAACAAATGGGCTTAAATAGACATATACAGAGCATACCATCCCAAAGCTAAGGAATATAGGTTCTTCTCATTAGCCTATGGAACCTACTCCAAAATAGATGATATCCTAGAATGCATATCAAACCTCAACAAAATTAAAAGAATTAAAATTATACCTTGTATATTCTCAGACCACAAAGCAATTAAGATTCATCTCAACTCCCAACAAAAACTTTTATCCCCACATGAACGCATGGAAATTAAACAACCTTATGCTGAATGATAGTTGTTCAAAGAAGAGGTAAAGGAAGAAATGGTTGAATTCCTTCCTCAAACATAACAATGAAGATACAAGTGACCAAAACCTGTAGAACACTGTAAAAGCAGTCCTAAGAGGGAAATTTATCATATTAGATGCCTACATCTTAGAAACAGAAGAGGAGTACATCAACAACCTAATGAATCGTCTTAAGAAATGGAAAAAGAAGAAGTCTTTCAGATAAGGTTTCAATCTTATCTGAAACCTAGCGGAAGAAAAGAAACAGCCAAAATCAAATCATAAATAAATGAAATTGAAAACAAAAGAATCATTCAGAACATTAATGAAACAAAAATTTGGTTCTTCGAAAAATAAAAGAAAATCGATAGACCTTTGGCCAGATTAACTAGCAACAGAAAAGTAAAATCTCTAATAACTTAAATCAGAAATGAAAAATGGGCAATAACAACAGATACCATCTCTGACTACTACGAGAGATTATCTCTGACTACTACAAGAAACTTTATGCCCAGAAATTGACAACATGGAGGAAACGAACTAATACTTGGAATCACACCCTCTCCCTAGACTTAACTAAGATGAAATAGATCTCTTTGAGCCCACTCAAAGCACTGCCCACTATTTTTTTTCTTTTTCAGTTTTTGGCCAAGGCTGGGTTTGAACCCACCACCTTCAGCATATGAGGCTGGCATCCTACTCCTTTGAGCCACAGGCACTGCCCTGAAATAGATCTCTTGAACAGACCAATATCAAGCACTGAGATCAAAGAAATAATAAATAATCATCCAACAATAGCAACAACAAAAAAGCTCTGACCAGATGGCTTCATACCAGAATTCTATCAAATCTTCAAAGAACTGGTACCTATAATGAGGAAACTATTCCAAAAAATTGGGAAGGGTTAGGTTCCCAACATGGGAACCTAATGGATGGAGGATGCCCAACATGTTCTATGAAGCAAACATCACCCTGATACCAAAACTTGAAAAGAGCCCAATGAAAAAGGAGCTCCAAAGACCAATTTCTCTAATGAATATACATGCTAAAATACTCCATGAAATCTTAGACAATAGACACACATTAAAAATGATTAAGTAGGCTTCATCCAAGGGATGCAAGATTGGTTTAACATACGCAATTCCAAAAATGTAATTCACCCATATCGATAGAAGCAAAAACAAAGACCATATGATACTCTCAATAGATGCAGAAAAGGCATTTGATAAAATTCAGCTTTCTTTCCTAACAAGAACACTTTAGAATATAGACATAGGGCTGCACCTGTGGCTCAAAGAGTAGGGCGCCAGCCCCATGTACTGGTAGTGGCAGGTTCAAACCTGGCCCCAGCCAAAACTGCAACAAAAAAATAAAGAATATAGTTGGCACATTTCTTAAGCTGATCAAAGCCATCTACAACAAACCCTCAGCTAATATACTGAATGGAGTAAAACTGAAAGCTTTTCCACTTAGAACTGGAACTAGACAAGGATTCCTCTATTGCTACTACCTAACATAGGGTAAAAGTTCTAGTCAATGCAATCAGGCAAGAGAAGGAACTATAGGGCTTCTAAATGGGAGCAAAGGGGCTCAAATGTTCACTCTTTGCTGATCATATGATCTGAGAGAACCCCACAGTCTCAACCACAGAACTCCTGGAAGTGATCAAAAAATGGAGTAATGTCTCAGGATATAAAATCATTGTCCACAAATCAGTAGCCTTTTTATACACCAATAATAGCCAAGTCAAGAAATGGTTTAATCAAGGACACAATACCCTTCACTGTGTCTTCAAAGAAAATGAAATACCCAGGAATATATCTAATAAAAGAGGTGAAGGACCTCTACAAAGAGAATTATGAAAACCTAAAAAATAAAATAGCAGAAGACAAAAAAAAAGTTCTTTGTAATACTGGCTTTTTATAATTAAAAAAAGCCACTAGGGGTGGAGGCAAGATGACCGACTGGAGCCAGCTTTCCACAGAGGCTACCATCAAGAAGGAGTGTTAAAAGACAGAAGTTTAGAAAGAAAGCCGATGGTTCAGATCTGAGCCAAGAGAGAAGGTTGAAGAACGCACATCAACCCTGCTGAGGTGAGCTGCGACCCCAAGGATACAAACAAAAGGTACAAAATTCATTGCCAAGCAGACAGGAGTCCCCCACCCCCATGAGAACAGCTCACAGTATACTCCATACAAACAAGTGAGCAGAGTTCAAATATCCTCGTATTTTATCCCACAGGAGAGACTCTCCAATAACTAGACCTCCTTTCCCTACCACGATGCCATGGCACACTCCTGCCAGGCATAAAACTGTATATATTCTCTAACTGTAATTTTAAACTCCCAGCACTCCCCTCCACTCTCACCCTGAGGTCTGGACGCCTGTCCCCCATGAAGACCAGATTCTTGGGCATTTCTTAAGGGGTGTGGACAGGGCATGAATTGTTGCTGATCTCTGCTCATTCTCCGGCATGAGAGTCAGGAGAAGAACGTCAACTGAGAGGGAACCGTATAGGAGTGGCAGTGCCCCGAGGCACAGAGCAGCAGCTGCAGTGGCGGGAACACTAGGGCTCACACCCCTGGGGATATTTTGAAAGGACACTCCCAGTCTTTCTGGGCAACCAGAGGAAGCCAGGCATCTTGTCCGGTGGCAGCCACTGGCAGAACACATCTGGAACAGAAATGCAGGCCCCAGAGTAAAGGGTGTGCCTGAGGCAGTACCGACCTGGGCTGAGCACAGGGACTAGAATATGCACGTGCAGAGACAGCAGACTCCCAAGGGAGGGCTAACCCAGACGACTTCTTCACTGAGCCTCAGACACATCTGACCCTCGGGATCATATCTGAGACAAAGGTGGGCAGACAGAGGCTGGAACCAACAGCTAAGTGTGACTTCTGACCATGTCCACCCCAACACAAACTGCAGCTGAGACAGGGCAGCTGCACAGACAGGGCTGAGTAGATCAGTGTCTGATCCGTAGGGGAATATAGCAGGAACAGAAACAATTTCTGTAAAGTTATTCTGTTATGTCAACAACATCAGTCACTGGCAGGGCTGGAACTGAGTGAACCACCCCAACCCCCATTAAGCACCTGAGGTTGTCAGACCTTACCTCCCCTTTCCGGATAGTGGTAGAAAGTGGCGGCCTGACTGAGGAGACATAGATCTCCCTGTGACTCAGGCAGGTGCAAACCACTGGAGCATCTGCTCATTGGAGGGAACTGGATCACAGTCCTGCAGGGTTACCAGTGACTGGGAGTGATAGAGGTGCTAGGTGGGAAAGGAGGCATCAACCTTCCCAGACTAATTTATTTGCTGGGTGGGTCCTTTTAACCTCACAGAGCACCAGAGCGAGTCATACTCTAGCTGCCAGCAGACCTTTGCTGTCTTGTTGCCAGAGACCTTTTGAACTCTCCCACCTGAGACCGGTGCTGACTGGGACAATTGATTTGGACCTCCTGAACTGGGCCAATCACCTGAGGACTACCCAAAGTGGTACCCTGGGTGTGTAGTTGTGGGAAGGTTTGGCTTTCCTTTTCCAGTTGTTGCCTGTGGCAGGTGGGGTGAACTTAATTGCTGGTATTTCTCCACAACTGAGACTTACACCCAGAGTAAATGATTCACTAGGGTAAGAAAGAGACCAACTGAAAATAAGACAGAGCCATTTAGCCCCACCACACCAACAAGGTACCCAGTTTCTCAGGCTGCAGCACTGTATGAGTCCTTGGTAAAGCTCTAGGGGAAAAGGTACAGACACCAGTCCCAGCTTTTGGGCAAAGGACTGGCCAATCACTACTCCTGGAGCCCCCAACCCAACTTCTCCTTATCTGCTCATCTATCTTTTGCCCAAACAGTGTAAAATAATCAAAGGGCAGAATCAGTGGGAAAACTCTGGTAAAATGAATAACCAGAGTAGAACAACCCCCCAAGGAACAATTTGGTAGACACAACTAAAGATCCTATTCATAAACAGATGGCTGAGATATCATAAACCGAATTCAGAATTTGGATTGCAAATAAGATCAATAGACTAGAGGTAAAGTTGGAATTAGAATTTCAAGGAGCATTTTAAAAGTTGTCTTAAGAATTCAATGAATTCAAACACAAAATCACCAAAGATTTTGACACATTGAGACAAGAATTTGCAGCCCTCAAAGATCTGAGAAGTACTAGTGGAATCCCTCAGTAACAGAATGGAGCGAGCAGAAGAAAAGATTTCTGACATTGGAGACAAAGCTTCGAATGCTCCCAAATTCTAAAAGAGGAAGAGAAATGGAGAGCAAAAACGGATCATTCTCTCTGAGAGCTCTGGGATAATTTGAAGAAAACCAATATTTGCCTTATAGGGATCCCTGAAGGCAGTGAAATGGCTTCACAAGGCACAGAGGCTCTTCTTCATGAGATTATGAAAGAGAACTTTCCAGACATGCCAAGAGATTCTGAAATTCAAATAGCAGACAGTTTCAGAACCCCAGCATGACTCACCCCAAATAAGACATCCCTCAGGCACACCATAATTTACTTCACTAAAGTTAATATGAAGGAGAAACTTCTCAAAGCAGCCAGACTTAAGAAAACCATAACCTATAAGGGGAAGAATATTAGAATAACTGCAGATCTCTCTGCTGATACCTTTCAAGCTAGAAGAGGGTGGTCATCGACTTTTAATCTCCTAAAACAAAATAACTTTCAACCCAGCATCCTGTATCCACCTAAACTGAGTTTCATTTATGATGAAGAAATTAAATAATGACATTCACGTGTTGAAGCAATTTGCCATAACTAAACCAACTCTCCAGGATATTCTCAGACCTATCCTCCATAATGACCAGTGCAATTCTCCACCACAAAAATAACTCACTCAGAAACTTTTGATCAAATTCCAACTTCCACAGTGGCTAAAAGATTTAAAATATCCACTGCACTTTCAAGAAACTCGATACCCAAAATTGTATCAGGCTTATCAGTATTCTCAATTAATGTGAATGGCTTAAATTATCCTCTAAACAGGCATAGGTTGACTGACTGGATACAAAAACTCAGTCCAGATATCTGCTGCATACAAGAATCTCATCTTACTGTAAAAGATATAGACTCAGGGTGAAGGGATGGTCATCTATATTCCAGGCAAATGGAAAACAGAAAAAAGCAGGTGTTGCAACCTTATTCGCAGACAAAATAGACTTTAAACCAACAATAGTAAGGAAGAATAAGGATGGACACTTCATATTGTTAAGGGTAATACTCAATATGATGAGATTTCAATTATTAATATTTAGGCACCCAACCAGAATGTGCCTCAATTTATAAGAGAAACTCTAACAGACATGAGCAACTTGATTTCAAATCTCCAGCTCCATAGTAGTTGGAGATTTTAACACTCCTTTACCAGTGTTGGATAGATCCTCCAATAAGAAGCTAAGCAAAGAAATTTTAGATTTAAACTTAACCATTCAACATTCGGATTTAACAGACATCTACAGAACATTTCATCCTAACAAAATTGAATACACATTCTTCTCATCAGCCCATGGAACATACTCCAAAATCAGTCACATCTTAGGTTATAAGTCTAACCTTAGCAAATTTAAAACAATAGAAATTATTCCTTGCTTCTTCTCAGACCGTTATGGAATAAAAATTGAACTAAGTAACAACAGGAATCTGCATACTCATATAAAAACATGGAAGCTAAATAACCTTATGCTGAATGGTACATGGGTCTGCATAGCCAAGGACACAATTAAAGCAAATAGGCCAAATGTGGTGGCTCATGCCTATAATCCTAGCACTCTGGAAGGCTGAGGCAGGCAAATTGCTTGATCTCATGAGTTCAAGACCAGCCTGAGCAAGAGTAAGATGCCCATCTCTAAAAATAGTCAGGCATTATGACAGGCACCTATATCCCAGTTACTTGGGAGGCTGAGGCAAGAGGATCACTTAAGCCCAAGAATTTGGGATTGCTCTGAGCTATGACACCACAGCACTCTACCAAGGGTGACAAAGTGCAACTCTGTCTCAAAAATAAAAAGATAAGCAAGTAGAGAACCTTCAGCATGGGAAAAAATATTTGCATGTTAGAAATCTGACAGGGGAAGACAGATGAATGGTTAACAAATATGTTTTTAAAAATGTTCATCGTCCCTAATCATCAGAGAAACCATCCTGAGATATTACCTAATTCCAGTAAGATTAGCCCACATCACAAATTCCCAAAGTTGCAGATGCTGACATGGATGTGGAGAGAAGGGGTCACTTTTATACTATTGGTAGGACTGCAAACTTACACAGCTTCTTTGGAAAGAAGTGTGGAGAATCCTCAAAGAGCTAAAAGTATACCTTCCATTTGATTCTGCAATACCACTACTAGGCATCTACCCAGAAAATAAAAAATCATTTTATCATAAAGACATTTGCACTAGATTGTCTATCGCAGCTCAATTTATGACTACCAAGATGTGGAAACTGGGTGGCTTCTGTGGCTCAGCGAGGAGGGCGCCAGCCCCATATACCGAAGGTGGCGGTTTCAAGCCCTGCCTCGGCCGAAGTGCAAAAACAAAAAAATAGCCAGGCACTGTGGCGGGCGCCTGTAGTCCCAGCTACTAGGGAGGCTGAGGCAAGAGAATCGCTTAAGCCCAAGAGCTGGAGGTTGCTGTGAGCAGTGTGATGCTACGGCACTCTACCCAGGGCAATAAAGTGAGACTCTGTCTCTACAAAAAAAAAAAGATGTGGAAACCACCTAAAT
>CAUYON010144083.1:0-11796 GCA_963573935.1 Arctocebus calabarensis
CAAAGAGAACCTTAAATGACCTTTTTTCCCCGTGAGAGTATAAAAGCTTGGGGTCAAAATAAAGTATTATCTCAGCCTGACTGAGCCCATTATCCTGTGTGTGTGTGTTTTTTCATCCCGGTGCCCCCTCCTCAGAACCTCACTAGTGGACAGCGGGTCCGTCACCCATGTCTTCTTTCAGTGCTTCCCAGCAGAGGCCGTTCCTCAGTCTGACCCCAGACAGCACAGAACCCACGTGGAGGCTCACACAGGCAGCCTGGTGGTGGACAGCAGTAGCCCAGAGCTCTGGACTCAGCCTGTGTCCAGTATTAATGAAAATCACCTTCAAACCAGCTGTTGTAGCTATGGCAGGCTAAAACTCCTCATATTTCTGGCAAGAGGACAAGGAAAAGAGGATCTTGTGAGACAAAGTGAGAGGAATATAAGAGGACAGAGATGAAGAGGAGGATCCCTAATTCTATGTATGAACCCACACAAGTTCTGTGGTCAGCCCTGAAATGAGCGTGTGCAGGACAGACACAAAGCAACATAGCAACAGGTCTCTGGCTGAACTACAATTTAAACTACTGCTCAAGTCCCCAAATAATCCCTGAGTATTATGTGCTTAGAACAAACACAAAGCATCATAGGAAAGACTTTAAAAACGGAACTGAGGCAGAAGCAGTACTCAGAGAGGGTTGAGAACAAACTTGTGATTTGAACCAAACTTAACTGCCTCCTACAAAAAAAAAAAAAAAAAAAAAAAAAAAGATCAACACTTCCCAAAGGCTTTTAACAAGACCCAGGATCTATGCAACACAATTTTCAAAACATCAGGACAAAATCCACAACGCAAAAGGAATGGAAAAATGTGACCAAATTTCAAAGGAAATTTTTTTTTAATAAACAGCTGTCAACCCCTAGAAGTCTAAGATGTTGTTATACAATTATCAAAGATCTTAAAGCAACTATCATAGCTATGCAGTATTCAACAATGTGTCTCTTAAATACAGTTATGTGGGGTGTATATAATAGTGGTTCCATAAAATTATAATGCTGTTTTACTATGCCTATTCTATGTTTAGATACGTAGAATTGCCTTAAGTATTCAGAAACATATTTTACACGTTTATAACGTAGGAGCAATAGGCTATACTGTACAGAGTGGGTGTGGAGTAGGCCTTACCAGCTAACTTTGAGTACTGTTTGCACAATAACAAATCACCTACCACTGCGTTACTGAGAACATTTCCCCATCGTTAAGTGCTGCACAACTGTATGTTATATTGTAAAAAAGCTTCTTGTATGTATTTAGCAGAATCCATGCATTAAAATGCTCATATTAGAATGGTTTGTAATGGGAAAAGCTGCAAAACAGAGGGAATAAATTGTCACGTACACACAAAAATACTACCAGTACAGTGAAAACAAAGGCACTACAGCTACACGCTTCTACTTGTAACTACCTACGATGAGTTTAGAGCCAGTGTTGAGTGAACCACAAATATAACAATAAACTAGCCACGCAAGGGTTTATCAAATTCAACATACATGTACATAAACTAACATTTCAAAAAGCGAACACAGCCCCCGAAGAGAAGAGTAAAGGCAATGGGTAGGATCAGAAAAGGCTCTGGCAGAACCAACAGCCCTGGCAGCCTAGCAGTGAAATTAATTCCCAGTCGGCTCCCAGGTGAGTGCTGCTGACTCAAGTGTTAGACCTACTTATGCATCAAAAACAGCAGTCTCCTAACCAACGTCCTACGTGTGGGAAGCAACGGCGTGCTCGGTCTTTAGCAAAAGGCCGTCTCCGAACACTGGCACAGCCCGGCCCGCCTCCTCCCCCGACCTACACCGCCCCACCGGCCTTCCCACGTCCCCGAACCGACGCAGCCACTTCCGCCCAGCGCCGCCCCCTCGGCGGAAGTGCTTCCCCGGGTCCTCCCGCCTGCAGGGGGCTCTCCGCGGCGTCTAGAGCCACGAAGACCTCCCGCCTGGGCTGTCCCGACGGCGCCTGTTGGTTTGGCGCTAGGAAATAAAAAGAGGCTTATTATCGCTTTCCGCTAGGAACCAGCAGCACAGGCATCTCGGTCCGGACGATGGTGACCAAACGCGGCCGCGGCCCAGCGCCCGCATGATCGCGGCCGGACGCGGCGGCGGGCGGGAGTCAGGCGCGGCGCGGGCAGCCCCGCGGCGCCCGAAGTCCCCGGCCCGCTTCCTCCTGCGAAGACGTAGCTGCGGGTGGCTGTGGTGCTGGCGTCCAAGATGTCGACCAAGAATTTCCGAGTCAGTGACGGAGACTGGATTTGCCCTGACAAGAAGTGAGTCCCCGAGGGGCCCCAGCCGGGGCCGGGCCGCCTTTAGCGGGGCTTTCCGGCGCCGGCGCGGCCTATTCCGTTCCTGCGGGCTCCTCGTGCCGACGCCGGCGGGAGGCGGCGAACCGCCGGCCGGGCGGGACGGAGGCTGCGGGCCCCGCCGCGGGGGGGTCTCTCGGGCAGCCTTTGTCTCCGCCGTCCGCCCCCGCCCCCACCGCCCGGCGGGGCTGGGCGCCGCCGACGTCCCGGGTCGGGCCGGCCGGGGCCACGTGACTCTGCGGGGAGCGGCGCCTCCCGAGCTCGCCGAGCGTGTGTTCTGCGCAGACTTCCTGCCGTGCTGTTCGCCCCTTTTCCCCGAGTCTCAGCCCTCCCGGTCTGGAAGTCCCGACTGGTTTTGGTCGTTGACCTCTGAACTCCCCAGGTTTACGGGGCAGAAGGGGAGGCGCGGGCGGGCGCTCCCGTCTGACGTCGTGGCTGGAGCCGGGGCGCCCCGTGCAGTCGTCGGGCTCCCGAAGGGTGCGCAGGTGCCTGCGGCTGCTCGGGATACGTGGAAAAACAGCCTTTGGAAACATTTTTGTACCTAAGGTAGTCACAGAGTTTGTGATAATAAGAGCAGAATTTTGGAGTATACCCGGGTTCACTTTCACTTCTGTTACTTGTAGACCACGTAACTAAGCAGGTGTTATAATTTTGCTGAAAAATAGGAATAAAATTGCTCCCTTAAAATGAACACGTGAAATAACACGAATGGTGAGTGTAGAGCTGTGAAAAGCAGCCAGTACTTGTTGGTGGTCGTTTAATGTTAAGGAACTCGGATCCAAGGCATTGAAGAGAGCAGAAGTTACGTGTTACAATAGTATTGCTGTGCAGAGTGAGACCCTGCTGGAACCTTCAGAAGGTGTAAAACAGTCGCTTCTGACTTGATGCTGTTGATCACCTGTCCACGTAACTGCGGTCCGACTGTAGGAGAGTGCATTTCAACTCGTTTGTAAGAATAGCTTGTTGGCCCTACAATATGTATAAAGCCAAGAGACAGCAGTGCCCAAGGTAGTGAGGAAACATGTTTTCAGGAGGAAAAAAATAACCTAAAAATCATTTGGAGTGTTTCTCTTAGTGTCATCCTACTCTTCACATCTGTATTTCACACTAATGTAGTGTTTTAAAACTTGGGTTTTCAAATTTCAAGCTTCACATGTTATTCAGGGCATTTAAAAATGCTTTAACTGCACATGTACTATTAAGATCATATGAGTCCACCTCAATTTTTTAGTTTTGTGCATAAAGTCATAGATACTGTACTGTTCCATGTTTTGAAGTTACTGGCTATTGTGTCACTTTTTTCAGCTAAGTGTCAGAGGTTTGATAAATACCCCATAAAACTCAGTATTATTGAACCTTTTAATATTTTTAATCAGTACCATCTCATCTACTATCTGTAAAAAGGGCATTTCATAATTTTTTCCCCCATTAGTTTACTTCTAAGGCTTTATAATACACATTTCTTACAATATCATTCTTTTGTATATTTCTACTTTCTATACTGAGAGTTGCTTTGGAGTTTTTTTTAAATTCCTTGGTGTCTTGTCAATAATTACTGAAGTAGAGTCAAATCTCATGTTAACTCTGCAAGGGATTTTCATTATAATTAATGATAATGTGTTAATTTTTTTGCTACTAGATTGTGAGACGTTTTTGTAGTTAATGTTGACATTAACATGAATAAAATAAATCAGAAGTTCTGGATTCCAGATACACGATGAGGATACATTAAGATGCTTCTATAAATGCTTCTCATTTCATTTTCAGATGTGGAAATGTAAACTTTGCTAGAAGAACTAGCTGTAATCGATGTGGTCGGGGTAAGTGAGGGAGATTCTGTTAATATTTTACATACAGTTCATTTTTTATTTCTTCCAATTCATGTTGCACTGTTCTTATGTTTTCAGAGAAAACAACTGAGGCCAAGATGATGAAAGCTGGGGGCACTGAAATAGGAAAGACGCTTGCAGAAAAGAGCCGAGGCCTTTTTAGTGCTAATGACTGGCAGTGTAAGACGTATGTGTTTGAAATACCGTCTACTCTTCTTTAGTAATAGAGCTGACCACTGCTGGATATGTTAAAAAGTTAATTTTATGAATTCTCATTAATCACATTGATAAGCCAGGGTAACCTTTTAAATCAAGGGTCTGTTGATCATTATTCAGTATCTCATATTTAAGAGTAGTATATAAAGAAATTTTAATTATTTTGTTGTATTTCTAATGGTAACAGTTGTTACTATAATGGATAACAAAAAGTGCTTTATATTATTGAAAAATCTCCCAAATTTTTCACCTCTTGTTATTAATGTGAAATACGCCTCAAAGTTCATTTTGCCTGTTTACAAAGAAATGTTATGACAATAAGTTGCACACCATAAATAATTATTCCTAATTAGATAGATTTCTTAATATTTTTGATTTTCAAGTTTAGATTTAATTTTGATTTTCTTTTTCCCCATCCTGTATTGATTTTTTTTTTCCCCATCCTTTTTCTGCATGGATGAATCACATACATGTGAAAGGGTTAAATCACAAAACAATCTTGTGTAAACTTCTGATCCTACAGATACTAAATTTGTTCTAGAAACTTTTCTAGCAACAGATTCAGTCACTGGATTTGATATACTGTGAAATTCAGTGCTTCCCTAAAAACAACCAAAAGAAAACTTCACTCTTCTTTGAGGTGAATTCAAAGACTGAGCGACCCCCTTCCCTTTTTTTTTCTGGTAAAGCCTCAGAATCTCAATACAGATTGAATATCCCTTAAATGAAGTGCTTGGAACCTGAACTGATTGGGCTCTCAGGTATATTCAGAATTTTGTTCAGCATTCCTAATCCAAAAATCTGTTACGCTCTAGTGAGCATTTGCTTTGAGTGTTATGTCAGTGGTCAAAAAGTTTTGGATTTTGGAAGATCTCAGATTCTCAGTTTTCTCAGAACTACAAAAGCACGTCATAGTATAGGGATTTGCTTGTCTGCTTAATAATTTGTGGCTTCTGTTGGAAGCCACATTCTATCTTCAGATCAGTGTATCTTTTCTTCTTTTACATTACTATTTAGTAAACATGTAATAGCAATTTTATCCTGGTTTTTCTTTTAAATTTCTAAACTGTCTGAAATTTTAGTATTTTTCTAGTTCTGTGTTAAATAGCCTATTAATTTGACATTTTTCATTTAAAAGATGCAGTAATGTGAATTGGGCCAGAAGATCAGAGTGTAACATGTGTAATACTCCAAAGTATGCTAAATTAGAAGAAAGAACAGGTAAGATATAACCACATTTTAACTTAATGATTAAGAATTAAAAATTGAATTGATCATAACAGCGCAGCAATAATCTAATTGAGGATTCTGTCTATTCTGTTCTTAATGCTTCTTACTAGAATTTTTTTTTCACTTACATCTTTCATTGCATGATTTCACAATTTATAAGGATCAGTATTAATGATCTCTATTTTAACATGTAGAGACATCAGGATACTTTTGGAAATGCTTTCCTTCATCCCTCTGTCCTACTAGTTTAAACATTTGTTATTAGTAATAATGTAGTAGTTTATTTTTATTCTTTCAATATCCTTGTATGGCAGAAAAGGCAAAGGTGTACCTTTTAAAAGTATTTGTCTAAAGCTCAGACAATAATTCTCAAACTTGGCTATGGATTAGAATCACATGAGAAACTTGACAATATAAAATTCCATATCACAAAACTGTTTTTTGGGTTCCCAAAATCTATAGGTTATTCAGATGGTGTTTGGTAATCATTGGCCTGATTAATAGCTTACCATTGGCTTTGTGTGTTTTCAGTGGTGGAATGAGAGTACTTAATGCAGTCTGATTTTCCTGATATTAGCAGTTAGCCCATCTATATTATCTGTATGTTTCAAATCTGTTTCTATCACTCATCTACTCGTACAGCAAATAATGGAAGTATTCTTTCTATATAGTCACCCTGTTAGACCTAGACCTGGTAAACTATTGCCTGCTTTCTTTAATTTACATTCTCACAAATGAGAATATTATAACTTAATGGCCTACATTTTCATTTTTTTTCCATCTTTCTACTTTTTTCCTTTTTCAACCTTCAAATTCCACTTCTTATTCAAGAAGAGAAGTGATTTTTGCCTTTATACTAATTGGATATATTGATGCCTTCTGACAACGGTCTCTCTTTTTTTCCTTTCCATCCCAAGCCCTTTGATTATTCTGTCTCATTGGTAAGTTGCTTTTTTGATTATTTATTGTATCTCATTGGTAGGTCGCCTTTCTTCAGGGCCGCTGAATGTTGGTATTCCTCAAGGCCCAGTCCCTAGGCCCTCTTTCTTTGTTTTCTAGGTGTTTTCTTGGCATGCAACGATAGTCAAAATTTATGTGTCTAGCTCAGACTTCTTCTTTGACCCACATATCCAGCTGCTGTTCAACAACATAGCCATGTAAATGTCAAACTCATTGCATCCAAACTGAATTTGTGATCCCCACCTCCACCCCCCGGGATCTGGCCCTCTTCCAGCGATCTCTTTCTCATGATTAGTACCACTTACCATACACCTATTACATAAGGCAGAAATCTAGATGCCTTTAGCCTAGTTAGCTCTTTCATCTCCTACCTCCCCAAACGGTCTTTTCCATCATCACCCTAGGCAGAGATGTCATTATGTGTCATGGAGAAACAGCTAGTCTCTGCATATTCCCCTCCTGCCTCCTTGCAGCCAGAGTTTTTCTGTTTTGTTTTCCAAATCAACAACTCCTTTGTTTAAAACTGTTCAGGTTGTTTTTAGGGTAAAGTCTAAAATCTCTTAATAGTTTTAAAAGCTATAATCTGGAAAGGCTTTCTTTCTCCTCACATTCTCCTTGACCTATTTAATGATTACTACTTTATCTAAAGTTTCACTATAGGAAGAGCATTGGTCTACCAAGGTAACCCCATTTCTTTTCATTATCATCTTTCTGACATTCTGGTGTCTTGAGCCTTACCCACCCTCCTGCCTACAAGTATTTGTCTTTGCTGGTAACAGATGAAGGTGTGAAATAACCTATTCGTTGTTCTCTAGTTTCTCTTCGCTATTTGGAATAAAGCAGTGTAAGGTTCAGGGAAACATTTCCTAAGCATAACATAGTGTATGAATAAAAAAGAACCTAATTGTCTTTGAAAGATTACTGACTCCTGCATAATTCCATCAAGTTATTGTTGAGTAATTTACTTAGTTTTTGGCCTTGGGTTTATTTCTTTTCTTTTTTTTTTTTTTTTAATCCATGAAAGATAACAGCATAGAAACATTGTGAATAAATTCTCAGGATTTGAACTAATTGTTCATAGCATAGCATCAGAATTTTCAGTTCGGTGTTTTCTTCCTTTGAAGCATAATATGTTTGTGCCCTATTCTTTCTTCATTTCCACTTTCAACAACCCTAATCCAAGCACTCATTTTAAATTTTTAGTGTTTTTTTTTTACATTATACTATAAGACAATTTTGAAAATATTACCATTTTAAGACTTCCACCAAAAACCAACAGAGATTCTTGGTTACTTCGTAAAGCCTGCTTCTGAAATCAAGGTTCTTTGAATGGTGACAGAATTGTGTTTTATATATTCATTAAATAAATATTTATAGACCCCTGCAAGGTGCGATACCCGGGTGAGCAGAACAGTCAAAGATTAATAAAGTCCTCTTTGAGAAAGCTATGCTTAAGCTGATAAGTGAAAGATAGGTTTCAAGCCAGAGCAAACAGCTTTTGTGAAGATTCTGAGACTTGTCAGAATTTAGCATGTTGGATAAACTCCTCCTCAGCTCCAGAAAATACTTGAGAAATAGGCAAAGGCCATGTAAATCATGGTAAGGAGTTTGTTTTTATATTCTTAATAAAATGGGGAATTTCTAGAGGAAATTTTAAAGGGAGTAACACAGTCTTAATTTCTTTAAACACTGTTTTCACTGGTTTGTGAGTAGAATTGGGAGGAGGTGGCAAGAGCAGAAGCAAGAAAAGCAATTTTTATGGTATTACCTGCAGTACCTCAGACCAGGCCTCTAACTTACGTTATCATTGGAAATAACATGCTCAAGTTTTTTCATGATAGGGAGCTATTTTCCCCATATGTAGTAAACAAGTTCTTGAGCTGGTATGTAATCTCCATGGCCTGCATGAGAGAAAAAGAAAATGGCTTTGAGCTTACTGTGAGTTTTCACTTTAAAACATGTTTACTTACATACTTTTGCAACATTACCTACATGAGTTAATAGTTCACTTTCTAATCTTACTATAATTTGTTAGCTCTCTTCATGTTTACCAGATCACTTCTCAGTTGCATATTATTAAATGCAAACAGAGAACCCTACACAAAGCTTGAATCTTTATATTAAAAAATATTGTTTTAATGGCTGGGCATTCTGGCGGGCGCCTGTAGTCCCAGCTACTTGGGAGGCAGAGGCAGGAGACTTGTTTGAGCCCAGGAATTGGAGGTGGCTGTGAGCTGTGATGCCACAGCACTCTATCCAGGGTGACAGCTTGAGGCTCTGTCTCCCAAAAAAAGTATTGTTTTAATAAATTTACATGCTTCTGCATTACCTCTTTTTATAAAACATCAATAGTATAATTTAACAAGACACATTTCAACATTAATGGCCTAGAGAAAACCATGCTGTTTCATTCCATCTTTTTGGTTTACTTTTTCTTGTATGTTATTTCCCATCTAAATCCCATGAATTTTGTTTAAAAGTTTTGTTTTTCACCTGCTAAAGGTATTTTGAAGTTTTTAATTTGTCTGTAGGAGACTACTCAAAAA
Source organism: Arctocebus calabarensis (assembly GCA_963573935.1). Taxonomy (NCBI): domain Eukaryota; kingdom Metazoa; phylum Chordata; class Mammalia; order Primates; family Lorisidae; genus Arctocebus; species Arctocebus calabarensis. The sequence continues at coordinate 9,115 of CAUYON010144083.1, forward strand.
TCTCTCACCTTACTTTTTCTAAAACTAGCTCACTTTCTTTCTTATTCCATTCTCTGTCTCCAGCTTCCTTCAAATAACCTGCCAATCACATTGTACATAATGTGTAATAGTTGTGACAACAGAGAACAATGGTTTCTTAATCTTGACTACTTTTTAATTTGAAAGTTAATAATATTGCCTCTTTCATAGAACCTGAGCGACTTTGAATTAATGTATTTAAAAAATAATTGCATTGGCGGCTTGGACACCAGCCACATCCACCAGAGCTAGGGGGTTCGAATCCAGCCCGGGCCTGCCAAACAGCAATGACAGCTGCAACCGAAAAATAGCCGGGCATTGTGGCTGGTGCCTGTAGTCCCAGCTACTCAGGAGGCTGAGGCAGGTGAATCGCTTAGCCCAAGAGTTTCAGGTTGCTGTGATGCCATGGCACTCTACCCAGGGCCACATAGTGAGACTGTGTCTCAAAAAATAAATAAATAATTGCATTAACTATAACCATTTAAATCAAGGCCAAAAAGATGGCCTTTATTGTTGCATTACATTTGCCTATATAATTAGGAACTTTCTAGTACTTTAGTTCAGTAGCATTTAAGTGAATCAGATTTCAGACTATCTATAATTGTTAAATAGTGAAATTTGATTCTTAGTTCTTACTGAGTTCTTACCGCTCCTTTCAGAAGAACTATAATAAACTATATACAGCTATGGAATATCCTTTTAAAACTTTATAGCAGAGATTTGAGGATACATTTTCCACTGGTATATTCCTTGAATTGCCTAAGCAAAACAGGACATTTTGAAAATGAGAAGAGTTTACAGTTACAGCCATATAACTTTCCAAGTAAGATACCTATCTTTGTTCTCTTTGGTGATTTTTAATAAGCTCTTTTAAAGATCAGTAATGTATTAGATGAATAGACAACTGTTGTTGATTAGAGTTTCTTTTTTTCTGGAGGTGATTAGGGCATAATTTGTTACTTAAGTGGGCTGTTGTAAGAAAAAAATTTTATGTCCTCTTTTTTAGGATATGGTGGTGGTTTTAATGAAAGAGAAAATGTTGAATATATAGAAAGAGAAGAATCTGATGGTGAATATGATGAGGTAAGCTATTTTTTAGTATTTAGATGGAATACAAAGTAGAAAAACATGCTGGAAAATATCTTCAATGTAAAGGAACATTTTTAACTATATCTTAGTTATATAGGTATAATTGGAGTCTTTTACGACAATTTATCATTTTGTAGAAAATCATAACTGACTTAAAATATATGAGAATTCTTTTGGAGAATGTTTTAATTTTAATGCATTTTCAGCTGACAAATACTTTGAAACCTTTTCTCTAGTTTGGACGTAAAAAGAAAAAGTACAGAGGGAAAGCAGTTGGTCCTGCATCTATATTGAAGGAAGTTGAAGATAAAGAATCAGAAGGAGAAGATGAGGATGAGGATGAAGATCTTTCTAAATATAAATTAGATGAGGTACATACATCGTGACAGTGCTTTTGACAACCTTGTTCCCTTGGTGAATAGATTCTCTGTTTTCATTTGTTCTCAAAAAGGTTTTGAGCTTCCATGTTGCCAAGCACTACTTTGTTCTGGAGATATAGTGACCAAAGCAGAGCCACCCTTATTAAATTCTAAAGGAGGAGAGAGAAAACTAAACAAAGTAGTTTAAATAGAAATAATGATATGAAGGCACATGATGTGATAACAGATAATTCAAAGAGCTACTTTGATTTCAGCAGATAGAAAATTTTCTGAGGGGGTGAAAGTGGATCTGAAATTTGAGTGATATGAAGGAGCCAGCAGCATGACCTAGGATGAAAGCACATTTAGGCAAAGAACAGCAAATACAGTTCACTAAGTAGGAAACAAAGCCAGCAACCTTTAAAAATCATACATAGGCTAATGTGGTTAGGACAGAGGGGTAAAAGAGGTAGGGACAGCACCCATTTCAGGTCTGGTGATTCTTATTCATAGAGCAGGTAAGTTTTATGGTCTGACTGTAGAACCAGATTAATGATACTCTGACGTCTTAACATGAGAAGCCCTGGAATACAACTAAAAAAATTAATGTGGGGCAATTTTTTAAGTTTTTATGCAACAGGTGTATGACCTGTGTCTCAGGATATTGACTGTCAGTAGATTCTAGAGAGGCAGAATCAATTTCTAGACTTTAAGAGATGAGCTAAGATGTTATTGTAATGTGTGTGTACTAAAGAAAAAAGGAGCAAAGTTCATAAGTGGTGGATTCAACTACTTTTAAGAAGGTAGATTTGAAAATTATTGACAACTAATTTGGTGTAATGCCTTGTGTTTGAGAGGAAAAGAGTATGACTTATAGGTTTATGTCTGTGAAATATCTGAGATAGTTACCGAAGTCTGTTTAACGGAGATGAAGAATTTAGTAGTTGAAATTCAGAATTGGGAATGCATTTGGTAAGATAGTGCACAAAACTATCTTTTCTAGTAGGTAACTTTAGTATCTAAATATAATTGAATTTTTGTTAGGATGAGGATGAAGATGATGCTGATCTCTCAAAATATAATCTTGATGCCAGTGAAGAAGAAGATAGTCATAAAAAGAAATCTAATAGACGAAGTCGCTCAAAGTCACGATCTTCACATTCACGATCTTCATCACGCTCATCCTCCCCCTCAAGTTCAAGGTCTAGGTCCAGGT
>CAUYON010144090.1:0-12789 GCA_963573935.1 Arctocebus calabarensis
AACCAAATTATAGCACAAGAATATGGGGAAAGGGGCAAGGGAGGGGAGGGAAGAGGGAGGATGAGTGGAGGGAGGGTCACTGGTGGGACTACACCTACAGTGCATCTTACAAGGGTACACATGAAATTTATGAGGTGTAGAATATAAATGTCTTAACACAATAACTAAGAAATCGCTGTGAAGGCTATGTTAACCAGTTTGATGAAAACATTTCAAATTGTATATAAAACCAGCACATTATACCCCATGATTGCATTAATGTACACAGCTATGATTTAATAAAAAAAAAAAAAAAGAAAGAAAAATTTCAAGGCAGGGCACTTGGAATCTACATTTTAAAGTTTCTAAATAGATTCTCAGGCATAGCCTGGTTTGGGAAGCACTTGTTCAAGTCCATCTCCAACCTGGTGGAGGGATCTTTTCCCACATGTTCCTGACAGTCTTGTTAGGATATATGCAGGAACAAAGAATTTACAACCTTAGAGAAATCTCGCTTTTTTAATGAGATAGCACTATAGGTTTAAAAGCCCTTTGTTAATTTAATTGAAAATTTGTTACCTTAAAATTTTCATACATTGGTTCCAATTCTGCCCAGGTGGGATACATAAAATACATGGAATCCCTCAGAACACAAGCTTCAAACATTTCAAGACAGCTAATGTGATTCACCTTAAGAGGCCTTTTCTTCCCTGGGTTAAATTCTTCCTTTGATCTTTTTTAAATAGGTCATGAATTCAATAACCTTTCCTGTCTTCTATGAAGATACTCTATACAAGATCAAATCCAAGTGGCCAACAAAAACAAAAATTGATAGTAGGAACTGCATATTTAAATAAAATGTAATATCATTTACACCCATAAGAATGGTAAAAATTTAAAAATATTTTCTTTCACATTCCTGGTAAAAATAGGCAGTCTTACAAACTTTCTGGAAACAATCTGGTCACATCTATTTAAATGCATGTGTGTGTGTATTTTTTTTTTTTTTTTTGACTCAGCATTCCACTCCTGAGACTCTATCTCTAGAAGTAAAACAACTTATGTACAATGTAATTGCCAAGTTTTGGCAAGAGTGTAGAACTGTAGGTCCCAACTCTTGGGGGGAAGCCAGTACTGCTCCAGGCCTGTTAGGAGCTGGGCCTCAGAGCTCTGCCTCCGGCTCACACCTCCTCCTGGTCTCCTCTCTCACATCTGTGGAAATATTATCTACTGTGGAAAAATTGTATTCCATGAAACTTAGGAACTGTGCTGCACAGCAGAAGGCGAGTGGCAGGTGATCAAGCGAAGCAGCTTCATCTGTATTCACAGCTGCCACCACTCTCCGTTGCTCACATCACTGCCTGAGCTCGGCCTACCCTCCAACCCCACCATCCATGGAAAATTTGTCTTCCATGATGTCAAAGAGGTTGGGTACTACTGGTGTAGGTGTAGAACAATTACGGTAGAAGTGTGAATTGATACCATCACTTGGAAAACCTGTTTACCAGTATCTTCTAAATTGAAACATATGTATAATTTGTGCTATAAGAATACTGCCCTGGGTACATGCTCAACAGAGATGTGTACCCGTGTTCCCCAGATGAAATGTAGAAGAATGTTGACAGCAACATCATTCGTATTATATAAACCTGACACTGGAAAGCACTTGTTATTATTTGAATGTTTGTTACCTCCAAACTCATATTGAAATTTAATTGCCATCATAACAGTATTAAGATGTGGGAAACTTAAGACCTTAAGAAGGCTCCACCCTCACGGGTGGGATTGGTGCCACTATAAAAGGGCAGTGTTGTTCTCAAGGGAAAATTGGTTCTCTCTTCTCTTCTCTCTCTCTCAGCATTTCCACTCCACTGCCCCGTGAGGAATGCATCATTCCTACAGGATGCATCCCATCTAGAGGATGCAGCATTCCACGTGTCATCTTGGAAGTGGAGAGCAGGCCCTCAACAGATACTAACCCTGCCAACAACGCTTGATCTTGGGCTTCCCAGCTTCCAGAATTGAGAAAAATGCATTTTGTTTTTTATAAATTACCTCATCTCAGGTATTCTGTTGTAGGAGCACAAAAAAGACTAAGACGCTACCCAAACATCCGTAGAATGGACAAATGACTTGTCATATTCATTTAATGGTATGCTGTACAGAAATAGGAATGAACACATTATAACTCAAAGTAACAAGGTGAATGAATCTCATACAAGAAGCTAGCCATGACAGAGTACAAATTCATGACTCTATATATACCACCCCCCAAACATGGAAAACTCATAGACATTTGGAGTTTGCTCCCTTGTAAAGAATAAGATGAAAGCTTCTGAGGAACTAGTAATATTCTAGTCCTTGACCAAGAAGCTGGTTATATAGATTCATTAAAAATTCATCAAGCTGGATACCTCCAATTTGTACCCTCCAAACAGTTGCATGCATAGGATTTTTAATGCATTCTTCTTAGGGATAAACTATAAATGAAGGAAATACTGGTTAGTAGGATGGTGGCAAATAAATTATTGTATATATACATGATTGATATTATGCAGCCACTAAAATGAATGAATTGGTACTGTGCCCAATTCATATATAATATCCCCCTGGGAAAGTAAACTAAGAGCAAAGCAAGAACAAATATCATCACAACCCAATGATATTGGTAGGATTATTATTCCCATTTACAGACAAAGACACAGAGGTAAGAAAGAACAATTAAGTGATTCACTCAAAGTCACAAAGCTGACATATGGTAGCATTTTTAGAAGCTAGAAATTTCTATCATTTCGACATGATTCACATAAAGAACTCCTTTTATCAATATTGAGCCATTAATCAAAACTCTCTGGGAATTGATGCTCCATCAGATGCAAAGTCAGCTAATAATATCACTATCTAGTCAATGGTTAAACATCTTCTCAGAAGATTAATAGCAGCTAATATTTGTGCAGCATGTATCATTGTCAGGCTCCAACCAAGCCCTTAACTCGCCCTTCCAGTTGAACAACCCTGCTGCACACGGACAAGCACTGCTGGTTGCTACATCCTTAGGTCCACACCAAATTCCAGGTCTCACCTTCTCTAGCCCATCCTGCCCCTCCAACATCATGGGATTCACATGGGTGGATCTGAGCCTGCATAAAGTTTTGGTCTCTTGTCAGCTATAGACTTCAAGTATGTAAGATAAATAAATCCTAATTACAATGAATATTTCTCTGTTTTCATTTAATCCAAATCAAGCTCAAATCTTGACTGGCTTCTTGCTCATTCATCATTCATTCCTTCAGCGAGCTTTAACTGAGCACCTATAACATACCAGTGTTGTTGGGGGCAATAAAATGATGAATAACTCCTATTACCTACTCCCTAGGAATTCAGTCTTCTGAGAAAGTCGCACAAACACACAAACTATAATGTTCTATAACATGCTTCCTTCCTAAGCTAGAGGAGGAGAAAACAGTCAGCTCTGCCTGAAGGAATCAGAGAAGGAACTTTCCAGACTTAACAGGAATTCGCTCAGCAGCCAAGGAACCTGCATGGGCAAAAAAGCAAGACCCATTTATAAGGGCAGTGCTGTGGTCAGGTTTGTCTTCAGAAAGGCAGACATGGATCATGAACTAGAGATGACTAGGGGGAAAAAGAAGGAGACAGACCAGTTAGGAGACAAAAAAATGATGAGGACTTGACCAGGATAGTGGCAGTGGGGATGAGGGAAAAGGGAATAGATGACAAAATTTTTGGAAAAGCAGATTCACCAAAACTTGGTAACAGGCTGAATGTGTAAGGCAGAAAGGAGAGACATACAGATAGGAGACTGGGTAGATAGAAGGGGTGTTAAAATGAGAGAATAAATTTTGGACAAAAGGAACCTGGTGGGGCTGGGGGAGGAGGAAAAGGAATGTGGTAGGTCTCAGAACTATTGAACTGGAGTTGGATATGGGATTCTTCTGGAAGAATTGTAAATATAGTACCAATATCACAGGAGAATCAAGGCTTGCATTGTCCATTTTTCTTAATGCTTAACTCAGGTAGTGACCTAAAGATGTTTATGCTTAAATAACCGACTTCTCTGTAAGCTGAGATTTAATTTGACTTTTGAGTAGCCTCAAATGTTCTTACCATTTGCGGCCTGGGATTTGGAAGTCATTTATATAATTTTTAAGATGAGTTCACTTTTAAAGCCATTTTATTTGGAAATAATTTGAAGTTTATAGAAAAATGGAAAAAATTATATAAAGAACTCCCCATTCCCTTTACCTAAATTCACCAGATTTTGCCACATTCGAGCTCTTTTTTTTTTTGCATTTTTTGGCCAGGGCTGGGTTTGAACCCGCCACCTGTGCCATATGGGGCCGGCACCTATTCCTTTGAGCCACAGGCGCCGCCCACATCTGAGCTCTTACGCGTGCACTCTCCTCCCACCCTCTCTCTTCTGCACACAGGCACACGCATACTAACATTCATTTTTTCTGAATCATTTAAAAGTTCTTTGCAGAGATTATGGCCCTTTACTCCTCAGTGTGTGTTTATTCAGTGTGTATTTTCTAGAAACAAGACAGTAATCAAATTCAGAAAATTTAATATTGAAATAATATTAAGTTTGGCATATAGTCTTCTGCCAAGTTTAACAATTATCCTAGTAATATCCTTTACAGCAATTTTTGGTGCATTATCCAATCTAACAACACACTGACATTCTTTGGAGGCTTTATGGAACTAATACATTATTTTGAAAACATTTAGTTGTCATGAATTAATTTATTTTTCATGTGGGCTTTAAACAGTTGACTCAAGGGCCGACCAACTCACTCCCCTTAAAGGGCTCAGTCTAGTCTTGAAAGGACCAGGTTTGTGAACACAAATTTCCTTACCCTGTTTACCAAAGCATCAAGTTGCTATTTCTAACGTGCACACGGCAAAAGAATTTAGAGAGAAATATTTGGAACTGTGTCTGTTTGTTGCCAGTAGCCTAAGAGATGAGGGGGAATAAAATGTTTCCCACTTCTTTGTCAAAACCTTGGCATGTAGAACCTTTGTATTCTCAATTAATAGTAGAAATTTGACTGCTGAATGGGCAGTCTTTAACTTGACCTGACCATTTGGAATATAAAATTAGCAGAGTAATTATATTTACTGGGCCACTGATTCAAGGGAAATTGCATTCGGCTGATGAATTTGCATATTGTGAAATGGGTCATGGCAGCAGATGGCCTCCCAAGAAGCAAAAAATAGCTTTGGTGTTGGTTGTTCTTTCTCCTTGACTTCCTTAATTAAAGTCTGCTGCATGATAGTGTGAATGCTCAAAGCAGGTCAAGTGAATCTGGTATGTCCGGATGGCTAATCAAGGAGAGTTGTTAGTTGTCAAAGAAGAATATTTTGATCTTAAAGTAAATCACCTATATTAAAATCTGAATATAAAACCAATGGTAGGTATTCATTCACTATCATCATTAACATTTCTGAAGTTCTCCCTATCACAGGGCGCTATTCCAAAGTCTTTACATGTATTGAGCTGTTTAATCTGCACCATAAACTCATCACTAAGGACTACTATTATCTGCATTTTACAAACAAGAAAATTGAGATTCAGAGAATAAATTGCCCAAGTTCAGAATAAATGGTTTCAGTTTTTGTTTTTTTGAAATACTTAATGAAGTCTGAGGGGATTTTAGCTATATTAAGCTCAGAAAGATCATGTTCAGATCGTAGTTTCTAAATACCATTTCCTACTAAAATAAACCAGGACATCTTGGAGGAATGGCTGATTCGATATCTGGAACTAGCAATATAAAGGAAATCTTGTCATCCAAAATAGCAAGAAATATATCAAAACCACTACAATTTTGTCAAAAAAGATTCAAGAGCTCTTATTGAATACAAAGAGAAAAATTTGAGCATCAACAAGAATAAATATGAATGTAAACACATAGAATATATTTAAATCCATTGTTTTATAATAATACCAAAACAGAAATACACTAGTATCCTTTATAGACTCTGAAGAATCAATGCACTATTTTGAAAACTGGTCAGTAGGGAAAAGGAATTGAGCATTTTTTCTGGTCTTTTCTGTATGCACTATGTTTCAGTGTAACCAAATGTTTAACAAGGGGAAGTTTCTCTTGATAGAAGCACTCTAGCCAATAAGAAATGAAGAAGAAATAATCGAAATACAATTTGCAGCTCCTAAGGAATTAATATTATTAGGCGATGATTAACAATGGCCAACAACATCAAAAAAGTGAATTATATACTTCTTAGAAGAAGTATTCCATACCACCTATATAATAGTCTTGCCAAAAAAAAAAAAAATCTACCTACTGTCCTGTATCTTACAGAAAATATAGATGACAGAGGAACATGCTCAATGACTCTATGGGGAAGCAATCAGAAAAGTCCAGACTATGGGCAAGTCAAGACAAGGGATGCTTTAAACACACGTTAAAATAAAACACAACCGGCTCTATGCCTGTGGCTCAATGGGCTAGGGCACCAGCCACATACACCTGAGCTGGTGGGTTCAAATCCAGCCCAGGCCCGCCAGACAATGACGGCTGCAACCAAAAAATGGCAGGGTGTTGTGGCGGGTGCCTGTAGTTCCAGCTACTTGGGAGGCTGAGGCAAGAGACTCGCTTTAGCCCAGGAATTGGAGGTTGCTGTGAGCTATGATGCCATGGCACTCTACCCAGAGTGACAGCTTGAGGCTCTGTCTCGAAAAAAATAATAATAAATAAAATAAAATAAAACACAACAAAACAAGTTAAAACCAGAATATTTTTGATCAGGAAAGGAGGATCACTGATGACAGTAAGTAATTACAACTGGAATTTTGGAGATCTGATGATGTAACTATGTTTTAAAACCAAGTTGTTTGAGACACACATTCAAATATTTCAGATGAAATTATAATATGTCTGGAAATTGCTTCTAAATATTTGGGAGTGGTTGGGTAAATGGGTAGAGACATAAAGATAAAAGATACCCAATGACAATGGTTATCTTTGAGCCGAAGAGCTGGGTGATGAGTATGTGGAGTTCATTACACTATTCTCTCCACTTTCACATATGTTTGAAATATTTCATACAAAAAGTGTGTTTTTATCTAAAACATATCTAAAAATGGAAATTCATTTGTGGCTATATGATATAATGCAATGTTTCTTAAAATGCATTCTTTGTATCAGTTCTCAATAATAGATTGATTTCAATTAATAGATTAGCTTCATATAATAGGTTCTGAGATTATATTATAAAATGTTGACTTAAACAGGTTTCTGCACTGTTCAGAATTCTAAGCATGCTAATATGAATCTATAAAAGGATATAATATGCAAGGTTTCCCAATTTATTTGTTTCCCAGAATCTTTTTTAATGTATCCTCTATGGAACTATTGTTCCACAGAACATGTCTTAGTAAATGCTGGTGGGATAGGCTGAGTCCCAAGAAAGGAGCCATCAAGACTGAGTCCTTAATCTGGTTTAGATAACTCTAAATTGGATAATTTTTTTTTTTTTTTTGGAGCGAGTCTCACTTTGTCACCCTCGGTAGAGTGCCATGGTGTCAGAGCTCACAGCAACCTCCAACTCTTGGATTTAAGTGATTCTCTTGCCTTAGCCTCCAAGTAGCTGGGACTACAGGTGCCCACCACAATGCCCAGCTATTTTGTTGTTGTTGTTGTTGTTGTCATTGTTGTTTAGCAGGCCTGGGCCAGGTTCGAACCTACCAGCCCTGCCTGGTTCATGTGGCCAGCACTCTAACCGCTGAGTTATGGGTGCTGAGCCTAAATTGGATAATCTTTTTTTTTTTTTTTTTAAATTGGATAATCTTAATGGCATCTTCCTGGCCACCTTTGTCAGGCAGATAAAGAAGAATTTGAACAGGTTAACATTTTTAGCCACTTAACGTTTTTTCAAACAAATTTTCTTTCTGAAGCTCAATATATAAAATAGATCAAGGCAGATTAGAAGGCAGTTGAAGGAGGATTAGAATACTGGAAACCTACCCTTTTATACTTTTCCCATCCTTCTTGCAAAAGCTGTAAAAGATTCTCTATGGAGAACAGATTGAAAATTCTGAATATTGGTGGCACCTGAATTCAGTGGCTAGGGCGCTGGTCACGTACACTGAGGTTGGCGGGATTGAACCTAGCCCCGGCCTGCTAAACAACAATGACAACTGAAACAAAAAAATAGCTGGGCGTTGTGGTGGGTGCCTATAGTCCCAGCTACTTGGGAAGCTGAGGCAAGAGAATCACTTAAGCCCAACTGTTGGAGGTTGCTGTGAGTTGTGACAACACAGCACTCTACCAAGGGTGACAGCTTGAGATTCTGTCTCAAAAAAAAAAAAGAAAAGAAAAAAGGAAATTCTGAATAAGGTGATGTCTAATATATCTTAAAAGTTGGGGGGAAGAGGGAATTACTGTTCTGAAATAGGAAATTAAGAGATGTTTTAACGAGGTGAGAAATTGTTTCTCAAAAATATCTCTAAAAAGCCCAGGTGTCCCTCTTGATGGCAGAGGTAGGATTCTAGAACTTGGCTGTTAGAGATAGACTGACTACTGAAGTTCCGAAACAAACAGTCTCAACATGGGTCAAGTTCTGAATTAGAGCAGGAATATAGTGCTTCTGATTATAGCAATAATACTTGTGCTGATAAATATGGGCTAGTCCCACTCCTGGCTATTTAAGGATCTAAAATTCTGGCAGTACATAAGAATAAACAAAGCCTACAATACAAGATACATATTTCTCCTATCAACATCACCTTTGTAAAAAAAAAGAAGTGATCGTGAGTGCTGTTTGGACTGTGAGAGTTGACCTCTCCAGTGTCACGTCTCTAGAGAAGCCCTGAGCAATGTGCTGAACATGACTTCTCACTCTCATCAGGGGTTCCCCACTGTCAAGTTCAGCATGTAGCTGGCTCCCTTTCTAGAGCAGTAAACCTGAAGTGATCAACTCTTACAATTTCAAAAATTACAAAAACAGTGTATCCTCTTGTTTGATGAAGTTTATGACATTTCACTTAATTGCATTTAAAGTTTTTTTTTTTACATATTTGAAAGTTATGAATCTGATAAAGGCCTAAAAACCACAATCTACAAAGAACTCAAGCAAATCAATAAGAAAAGAGCAAACCAACCCCTTTAATCATTGGGCAAGGGAAATGAACAAAATCTCTTTTCAAGAGGCCAAAAAGTACACGAAAAAATGTTCATTGTCCCTGATTATAAGAGAAATGCAAATAAGAACTACCTTGAGATATCACCAGACTCCAGTGAGAATATCTGACATCACAAGTTCCCAAAGTTGCAGATACTGGTGAAGGTGTGAAGACATGGGAACACTATGCACTCCTGGTGGGATTGCAAACTAATATAGCCCTTTTGGAAAGAAGTATGGAGAATCCTCAAAGAGTTAAAGTAGACTTTTCATTTAATCCCACAACCCAGTGCTAGGTATCTACCCAAAAGAAAAAAATCAGTTTGTCAGTTAAACATTTGTACTTAATGTGTATAGAAGCTCAATTCACAATGGAGAAGATGTAGAAACAACCCAAGTGCCCATCTACACACAAATGAATTAGTCAACTGTGGTATAGGTATACCAGAGAATAGTATTCATCCATAAGAAAGATAGAGAACTTTGCATCTTTTGTATTCACCTGGATGGATTTGGAGAACATTCTCTTAAGTAAAGCATCTCAAGAATGAAAAAGCAAGTATCTCATGTACTTAGTACTATGTTGAAACTAGTAGATCAACTACAGTCCCACATGAAAGAAAAACACAATTAAATTCAAGAAGGAAAGTGGGGAGGGGACTGGTAGAGTCAAGTTACCGACCCACCCTGGAAGGATCCCTTTCCTGGAAAGCATGTCCCTCCCAGGAAATAGTGAACGGACCAATCCAGACCTCCCTAACCTTGTCCTACCCACATGCCCAGGTAAAGCTATGGACAGACCAATCTTGGCTGCCCTAATCCTTTAAATCCCTGTCTGCCGTAGCCCACGTGTGGATTTCTCCCTCATCAGGAATCTCACCTCACCTGCACTCCAGATGGAATAAAAGCCACTTTAATTGCATGAATTGGATCTCGGTCCTCCTTTTGTTTCACATCCCGGAATGATTTCATCCTTGGGTCCAGAACCTTTCAGGGACTTTGTAAGTTGCCACCTAATGGGTACAACGTAGGGGTGCATTGCACACTTCCTAGATAAGGACTCAACTGCAACCCAGACTTTACCTTACAAATGCAAACAACGTAACCTAGTTCTATGTATTCTCATATTAATCTGAAATTAAATAATAGATAAATAAAATTAGTTTTACCTTTTATTAGTGTTTCTACAGCTTCATAGGTCTATATCTCAAGTATTTGGGAGTTGCTCGTGCATCCATGGGAGGTGCACTGAACTTTTTGATTGACTTCGTGGCATGCAATCAGCTCCTCTTCCACTGCAATGTGGTTAGGAATTGACTCAATTCTAGACACTTAAGCTAATCCTGGTAATTACACCCCCCCATGTCCATTTCAGGTCCCAGATGGGCACAGACTCCAGAGATGTGCAACTGACCTAAGTTGGTTCTATCAGATCACAGGGAAGGAACTTTATTCCCTTGTGGCAGACTTCACTTTTCCCAAAGAAGGTGAATTATGAAGCTTGTAGCCCTTGAAGATGCTGACTGTCTCCTCCTATCAAAAGGGGTCCATCCAAAGGGTGAAACTAACCCTAAAATAGCATAGAAAAGATTGGAAATGACCAAGGTCCTTGTTTACGTTGTTGAACCACCAAGATCACCAATCCTAAACATATTCAGCCACCTCTGAACTTCCTTATAAGTGAGATAATGTTTCCTTACAATTGAAACTATTGGGAAGGAGTTTTCTATCAGTTGGAGAAAGGCATCATCATAGATAAAGGCAGAGAAAAGTAGAGTTGAATTTGCAAACTGCAGTTGACAAATTACTCTTATTCACAATACTCTTGATAATTAGCTAAAGGAATCATATCTGTGCCATCACATAAAACTATAATGACTTTTAAAGTTTTGTCTATCTATGATAATTTACATTTTCCTAATTATTAGGGAAGCTGAAATTCTTCATTATGTTTATTATAATAGTTGAATTTCCTCTTCAATAGATTGCTTATTTATATTCTTTCCCTATTTTTTCACTCAATAGTTTGTCTTTATCATATTTTCTTAATCTGTTCAGGCTGTTATAACAAAATAACAAACTACTATACCAAGTAGTTTATAAACAACAAACATTTTATTTTCACAGTTCTAGAGACAGGGAAGTTCAAGATCAAGGCACCAGCAAGTCCAGAGTTCGGTGAATGCCTGCTTCCTGGTTCACAGATGGCCATCTTTTCATTGCAGCCTCACATGGCACGAGAGGCCAGGAAGCGTTCTTCAGCCACTTTGATAAGGGCACTAATCCTATCATGAGGGCTCCATCCTCATGATCTAATCACCTCCCAAAGCCCCCCTCCTTCCTAACCCCATCACCTCAGGGCCTAGGACTTCAACATATAAATTTGGGGTAAACAAAGACATTGAGTCTATAGCACATATTGATTTTTCAATGTTTTTCACATATGTAGTATCAAAAATATATCCAGGTCACTAAGAAAATTGGAAGCAGACTGCATTATGGTCCATTATTTCACTTCCAAGAAAAACAGTTGACAGCCTCCTTTCTGATTCAGCCATACAAGTTTCAACTTGCTCAGCTTATGAGTGTTCGTGGGAGGGCTTCATTTGTTTCTAACCATGTGGATTTTGTTTCTTGATTTTCGTGTATCTTGAAACTTTCATAATACATAAACTTGTTGTTGTTGTTGTTGTTTTGTAAGACAGAATTTATTCACAGAAAACACTAAGGCTCCTGGTAGAGGGAAAGAATTCTAGTGGGGAGAGAGAAGCTCTCTCCATTTCTCTCCCAGTCTTTCCCCATCTCCTCCTTTAGGCCTTTAGTCTCAGGGTACATATAGGTGTATGGGTTCCTTGGCCAGGAAACAAATGAATACAGTCCCTTCCGCCAGGGGCACATAAACTTGCTTATTAGAAATATCTTCTCTCATTGTAAGTTTGTTTTGTTCTTTGCTCTTGGTGTCTTATAAGGAAATTTTAAAAATTTAATGTAGTTGAACTTCTCAGCCTTTTTCTTCATAGTTTGTACTTTTTGATGTTATGTTTAAAAAATAACTTCATAGTTAAAGAATATAAGGAAGATGTTTTCTTAATATTTTTAATAAAAATAAAGTTTTGGGCCAAGTGCAGTAGCTCATGCCTGGAATCTCCAGCACTTAGGCTGGAGAATCACTTGAGGCAAGGAGTTCAAGACCAGTTTGAGCAAAAGCAAAACACCATCTCTGCAAAAAATAGAAAAATTTATGGGGCATGGTGGTGTGCCCCTAGAGTCCCAGTTACTTGGGAGGCTGAGGCAGGAGGATCACTTGAGCCCAGGAGTTTCAAGTTATAATGAGCTGTGATGATGCCACTGCACTCTAGCTCCTGAAACGAAGCAACACCCTGTATTAAAATCAATTAAGGGTGGCTCCTGTGGCTCAGCGAGTAGGGCGCCGGCCCCATGTACCGAAGGTGGCGGGTTCAAGCCCGGCCTCGGCCGAACTGCAAAACAAAAAAATAGCCGGGCGCTGTGGCGGGCGCCTGTAGTCCCAGCTACCTGGGAGGCTGAGGCAAGAGAATCGCTTAAGCCTAAGAGCTGGAGGTTGCTGTGAGCAGTGTGACGCCATGGCACTCTACCCAGGGCGATAAAGTGAGACTCTGTCTCTAC
>CAUYON010144091.1:0-14777 GCA_963573935.1 Arctocebus calabarensis
TAGTGATCAAGGAAATGCCATGAAGGATATCTGTAACAGTATGATCAAAATATTTCTGAATGTATATGAATCGTGCCCTGTGATTGCACCAATGTACATAATTATGATTCAATAAAATTATTAAAAAAATAAAAAATAAAAATAAAGTTAAGGCAAGAGTATAAATCTCTTCTCTATAAGAAAAAAAAAGAGTTAGGCCTCCAGTGGCAAAAGTACACAGTAACACACAGTCCTGTTCTCTAAGAAGGTACAATTTAATATGTACTTAGACAGATGTGGGAAATGTACCACATGAACTGATAAAAAATAACCAATGTGAGAGGTAATAAATAAGGAACAAATTCTGCCAAAGCAGGAAGAGTTGAAAAAGTCTTCTAGGAGGCTGAAGAGCTGAGAAATAAAGTAATGTTATTTGATCTTAAAAACTGACTTGCTAAAAAATATGTCAATCTTAGGCATTTTCTGAAATATAAATCTTATTTCCACAGAAGCATATTTTGATTTGTGAATAAATACCTATATATTTCTGTAAAGGTAGATCCCATAGCCCTCTGAATTGAACTTTTGTCAAATATATGGTCTTTCCCAATATTTGAACAAAAACGCATGAAACCCTACTAGAACAAGATTCTAGGACTATAAATGTGCTTTTATTCCTGTTTTACTTTTGCTTTTTATTGTAAAAATTGAAATTGATAGGGGCAAATAAGTTAAAGTTCTACACATGCATATTGAAGAAGATAAGAATGCAGTTAGACGGCAAGTACAATGTTCCTCAGGCAGCATTTTATAGCAGTGTCTGACCCCAGAAACTGAAGAGACTGAGTGCCCTAAGGTCATTGCCAGGCTACTAAGAAAGAGCTGAGTCTGTTGACTAGACTCGTATATATTGTTACAAAAAAAAAAAAAAAAGAAAGAAAGTAGAAAAAAATGGTGAGAAAACTCTATTGTTGAGCATTCCTTTCTTATAGCTACATATTTCTCCTAATTTGTAGTAGGTCCTAGCTCTTACAGGTTCTAACTGTACTTTTTGCCTCTGCATCACTCTCCACTGAAATCATCTAATTGAATTTCCTCTCAGGGTATTCTGACAAGGCTGGGGTCTATTATGAAAGACATAAAGTAGAAATATTTGTTATGGGACTTGTTCTCTCTTCCTGTTAAACCTGCTCTAATGGTCTAACTGAAACTAATGCCTGAACAAGCATCCCCTGGGCACAATCACACCTCCGCTTTTTTCAAATCCACTAGTTTCTTGTTAGCTTCATGCATTTCTTTGTCTGGGTTCTCTTTTCATTTTCTTGTAACTTACTCTTTTTTATAGTACTTTCTTTGCCTCCTTTTGTGTATATGTGTGTGTGTGTTTTTTGTTAAGTTCCTTTTCATTTGCTTTTCATGTGTTTTTGTTTCCTCCTTTAAAAAAAATTTTTCTTTTTGCTTACTGCATGTCTTTATTCATCCTCCCTTCTCTTTTTCTTTTTGACATACTGTTTATTTCTTCTGTATTTTTCTATAACTCTTCTTCTGTCACCTAAACTTCATTACACATTATGCAATTTTTTAATTGACCATATTTTCTCTTTTAAAAGTTTTTCTAATGTCCTCCATCCTTGATAATTTTATTATTTATCCTTGTTATTACATTTCTTTATCCAGTGTGCTTTTATCTTTTTGTTTAATCTTGTACATTGCATATTGCTATCAACAAGAAAGAAGATGAACTATACTTTATTGTCTCATATTTATTCATTTATATCACCCTATTATCCTGGCCATGGGGACACTGCACTTTATTTCATTTCATTATTTTTTTTTAAATTTCAGGTTAATGTGAGGGTACAAACAAGCAGGTCACAATATACGAATGTGTCAGGTAAAGTCCCTCTTATAGTTGTGTCCCACACTGAAAAGATGTGACATACACCCTTGTACATGCCTAGTGGGAACACATCAAACCTCCCCTCCGCACCTCCCCCATAATTTCCCATTCCCCTATCTTGAACTAAAAGGAGTTTTTCTCCTCTGTGGGCATGAATTAGAATGTCTACTGGCTTCATATCAGAATTGAGTACATTGGATATTTGCTTTTCCATTCTAGTGATGCATTACTAAGAAGAATGTGTTGCAATATCATCCAGGTTAATACAAAAGACGTAAAGTCTCTATTTTATAGTTGAATAGTATTCCATGGCATACATATACCACAGTTTGTTAATCCATTCCTGGGTTGGTTGGTTGGTGGGCACTTGGGTTGATTCCACATCTTGGCAATTGTGAATTGAGCTGCGATAAACAATCTAGTACAAATGTTTTTATGATAAAATGATATTTTTTCTTCAGGGTAAATATGTAGTAATGAGACTTCAGGGTCAAATGGGATGTCTCATTTGAGAATTCTCTATACTTCTTTCTAAAGAGAATATATTAGTTTGCAGTCCCACCAACAGTATAAAAGTGTACCCCTGTAGCTTTAAGACTTTGTGATGTGCGCTATTTTCACTGAGGTTAGGTGATGTCTCAGGGTGGTTTTGATCTGCATTTCTATGATTATTAGAGATGATGGACATTTTTTCATGTTTGTTATGCTTTCATCTGTGTTCCTTATACCCGTGTTCATGTCGTTTGGCCAGTTGGAGATGGGATCATTTGCTCTCCTTTTTTTGGTGATTAATTTGGGTTCTCTATAGATCCTAGTTATCAAGCCTTTGTTAGATTTTAATATACAAACAACTTTTCCCATTCTGAAGATTGTCTATTTGCTTTGATTTTTTGTATTCTTAGTTGTGCAGAAGCTTTTCAGTTTAATTAAGGTCCATTTGTTTATTTTTGTTATTGTTGCATATGACATGAAAGTCTACTTCATAAAATGTTTCCCCAGCCCAATATCCTCAAGAGATTTTCCCACACTTCCTTCCAGAATTTTTATCACTTCACTCTAGATTTAAATACCTTATCCATCTTGAATCAATTGTTGCTAGTGGAGAAAGCTATGGGTCCAGTTTCAGTCTTTTACATGTGGTTAGCTAATTCTCCCAGTGTCATTTATTAAATAGGGATTCTTTTCCCCATTCTATGCTTTTGTTTGCTTTATCAAAGATCAGATGGTTTCATAAGAGACTGTTTCATCTCTTAGTTTTCTAATCAGTTCCAAATGTCTATGTCTCTATTTTTTGTGCCAATACTATGCATTTTTGATCACTGTAGACTTTTAACATAGGCTAAAGTCTGATAGAGTGATGCTTCTGGCTTTGCTTTTTTACTAAAAATTGCCTTGGCTATCCAAAGTTTTTTTCTGGTTCCATACAAAACAAAAATATATATATATTTCTTCCAGTTCTTTAAAGTGTGATGTTGGTGTTTCAATGGGGATTGCATTGAAATTGTAGGTTTCTCTAAGAAGTATAGACATTTTAACAATGTTGATTCTTCCAAGCCAAGAGCATAGTATGTTATTCCATTTGTTTATGTCTTCTGAAATTTCTCTCAGTTTCATAATTTTCTTTTACCTGTCTTGTTAGGCATATTCCTCGGTATTTCTTTCTTTTATTTTGAAGCTACCATGAAAGGAATTATATCTTGGATTAACTTCTTGACTTGGCTGCTATTGATGTAAACAAATGTTACTAATTTGTGAACATTGATTTTATTTATTTATTTATTTATTTTTATTTATTAAATCATAAACACATAGATCATGTATACATCAGTGCATTTATGGGGCATGTTGTGCTGATTTCATATAGCATGAGGAATGCTTACATCACACTGATTATTATATACCTCATCTCGTTTACTTAATAATTGTGTTAAGACATTTATACTCTTGTATTATGCACCACAGGTATGATCCCATCATTTATTCTCCCTTGATCTGACCTTCTCCCTCCCATCCCATCCTCCATCCTCCCTCCTTCATCTTGGCCATACTTGTGATCTATTCTTAATATGAAAGTGTGTGTGATTGTAAATTGATTTCATAACGGTACTAAATACTTTGGATATTTTTTCTTCCATTCTTGAGATACTTTACTAAGTAGGATATGTTCCAGCTCCATCCCTGTAAACATAAAAGAGGTAAAGTCTCCATCTTTCTTTAAGTCTGCATAATATTCCATGGTATACATATACCACAATTTATTCATCCATCATAGGTCAATGGGCACTTGGTCTTCTTCCATGGCTTGGCTATAATGAATTGAGCTGCAATGAACAATCTGGTTCTAACACTTTGTTACAAAGTAATTTTGAGCTTTTTGAATATACACCTAGTAGAGGAATTACAGGATCAAATGTCAGGTATAGTTTTAGATCCTGAGTATTCTCCATACTTCTTTCCAAAGGGACGCATTAGCTTGCATTCCCACCAGCAGTGCAGAAGTGTTCCCTTTTCTCCACACCCATGCCAACAGCTGTAGTTTTGGGATTTTATTATGTGAGCCACTCTTACTGGAGTTAGATGATATCTCAATGTGGTTTTGATTTGCATTTCTCTGATGATTAAAGATAATGAGCATTTTTTTCATGTGTCTGTAGGCCATGTGCCTACCTTCTTCAGAGAAGCTTCTGTTCAAGTCCCTTGTCCACAATGAAATGGGATTACTTGTTCTTTTCTTATTAATAAATTTGATTTCTCTGTGGATTATAGTTATCAAACCTTTGTCAGAAGCATAACCTGCAAATATTCTCTCCCATTCTGAGGGTGGTTTGCTTGCTTTATTTATTGTGTTCTTGGCTGTGCAGAAACTTTTTAGTTTGATCAGATCCCAGTAATGTATTTTCGATTGCCGGGGGATCTTCCTCATAAAGTATTCTTACAGGCCAATTTCTTCAAGTGTTTCTCCTGAAATCTCTCCAAGAATCTTTGTAGCTTCATGTCTTAAGTTTAAATCTTTTATCCTGTGAGAGCCAATTTTTGTTAGTGGTGAAAGGTGTGAATCCAGTTTCAGTCTTCTATAAGTCTCCAGCCAGTTTTCCCAGCACCATTTATTAAATAGGGAGTCTTTCCCCCAATTTATATTTTTGATGGGCTTATCAAAGATTAAATGATGATAAGTGAACATTGATTTTATACCCTCAGATGTTACTATATTTTCTGATCATTTCCAGGAGTCCTGTGGTTTAGTATCTGGAATTTTCTAAGTAGAAGATCATATCTCTGTCAAAGAGTGAGAGTTTGATCTCTTTTGCCCCCATTTGATGCTCTTTTATATTCTTCTCTTGTCTGATTGCACTGGCTAGATCTTCCATAACTGTATTGAATAGTATTGGTGGTAGACAATCTTTTGTCTGGTTCCAGAAGGTTTCAGTTTTACCCTATGCAGTATGCAGTATGATATTAGCAGTGATATGGCTTTGGTCAGTTTTAGAAGTGCCACCTATGCCTATATTCTTGAGTGTTCTTGCTACAAAGAGATGCTGAATTTTATCAAATGCTTTTTCCTCATCTCTTCAGAGGACCTTATGGTCCTTGTTTTTGCCCCAGTTGATATGGTGTATTACATTAATAAATTTGCATATGTTAAACCAGACTTGCCTCCCTGGGATAAAGCCTACTTGATCATGATGTATACTTTTTTAATGTGTAGCTGTAATATATTGGCTAAAATTATTTTGATTATTTTTACATCTATATTCATTAGTGAAATTGGTCGGTAGTTCTCCTTTATAGCTGGTCCTTTTCTGGTTTTGGAATCAGAGTTAGGTCAGTTTCATAAACTGTGTTAGGGAAGCTTCCTTCCTTCTCAGGGTTTGGAATAGTTTCTTCAGTATGGGTACAAGCTATTCCTTGATGGTTTGATATAATTCAGGTGTGAATCCACCTAGTCCAAGGATTTTTTTTTTCCTATTGTTAAAAGGTTTTTTGTTTCATTTTTCCTTGAGATAGAGTCTCACTCTGTCACTCTTAGTGGAGTGCCATGGCATCACAGCTCACAGCAACTTTCCAGCTCTTGGGCTTAGGCGATTCTCCTGCCTCAGCCTCCTCAGTAGCTGGGACTACAGGTGACCACCACAACGCCCGGCTATATTTTTGTTGCATTTTGGCCAGGCCTGAGTTCAAACCCCCCACTGAGTCACAGGCCCTGCCAAGAAGGTTTTCTTGTATTTTTTCTCAATCTCAGGGCTTGATACTGGTCTATCCAAGAGTTTTATTGCTTCTCATGTAAGTCAAGGGAGATGGTGTGATTCCATGTCATCCAGTCAAATTTCTAGTCATAGAGTTTCTTGAAGTAATCAATGATAATCTCTTGTATCTGTGATATCTGTTGTCATTTCCTCTTTTACAATTCTGATTGAGGTTATTGGAGATTCTACTTTTGTGTTTTTAGTTAATTTGGCCAAATGTTTATCAATTTTATCTTTTCAAAGAACCAAATTTTCACTGATATTCTGAATGATTCCTTTGATTTAAATTCATGTCTTTCTTTTTTCTTTTTTTTTTTTTTATTAAATCATGGTTCTGTACATAAATGCAATCATGGGGTACAATGTGCTGGTTTAATATATAATTTGAAATATTTTCATTGAACTGGTTGACATAGTTTTCATGGCATTTTCTTCATTATTGTGTGCAGACTTTTATATTCTACATTTAGTAAGTTTCACCTGTACCTTTCTAAGATGCACTGTAAGTGTGGACCCACCAATTACTTTCCCTACATCCATTTTCCCCCTTCCCCTCCACTTCCTTCCTCCTTTCCCCATGTTCTTGTGCTATAATTGGGTTATAGCTTTCATATGAAAGCTGTAAATTAGTTTCAAAGTAGGGCTGAGTACATTGGATACTTATTCTTCCATTCTTGAGACATTTTGCTAAGAAGAATATTTTCCTACTCCATCTATGTAAGCATGAAAGAGGTGAAGTCTCCATCTTTCCTTAGGGCTACATAACATTTCATGGTGTACATATACCACAATTTGTTAATCGATTCATTGGTCGATGGGCACGAGATTCTTCCATGATTTAGCAATTATGAATTGGGCTGCAATAAACATTCTGATATAGATATCTTTGTTATAATGTGATTTTTGATCTTCTGGATATATACCTAGTAGAGGAATTATAGAATTAAATGGCAGTTCTATTTTTAGATTTCTAAGTATTCTCCAGATATATTTCCAAAAGGACCATATTAGTTTGCATTCCCACCAGCAATGTAGTAGTGTTCCCTTTTCTCCACATCTGCACCAGCATCTCTGGTTTGGGGATTTTGTGATGTGGGCTAAGTTTATTGCAGTTAGATGATATCTCAAAGTAGCTTTGATTTGCATTTCTCTGATGATTAAGGATGATGAGCATTTTTCATGTTTCTGTAGGCCATGCATCTGTCTTCTTCAGAGAAGTTTCTCTTCAGGTCCCTTGCCCACCCTGAGATGGGATCAATTGTTCTTTTCTCGTTAATATGTTTGAGTTCTCTGTGTATTCTGGATATTAAACCTTTGTCAGAGAAATAACTTGCAAACATTTTCTCCCATTCTGAGGGATGTCTGCTTTTAGTTTGAACAGATCCCAGTAGTGTATTTTTAATGCTGTTTCAATTGCCTGGGTGGATTGTCCTCATAAAATATTCACCTAGACCAATTCCAATTGTTCTGTTAAACCCCAATGTTGAATGGTTAAGTTTAAATCTAAGATTTCTTTGCTTAGCTTCTTATTCAAGGATCTATTCAGCACTGATAAAGGGGTGTTAAAATCTCTGACTACTTTGGAGATGGAGGAAATCAAGTTGCTCATGTCTGTTAGAGTTTCTCTTATAAATTGAGGTGCATTTTGATGGGGTGCATAAATATTAATAGTTCAAATCTCATCATATTGAGCCTTGCCATTAACAAATAGGAAATGACCATCCTTATCTTTCCTTACTTTTGTTGGATTAAAGCCTATTGTATTTGCAACCAAAATTGCAACACCTGCTTTTTTCTGATTTCCATTCACCTGAAATATAGATGACTATCCCTTCACCCTGTGTCTGTATTTATCTTTTAAGGTAAGATGAGATTCTTGTATGTAGTAGATATCTGGCCCAAGTTTTTGTATCCAGTCAGCCAGACTGTGCCTCTTTAGAGGGCAATTTGAGCCATTCACATTAATTGAGAATATTGATAGGCCTAGTAGAATTTTGGGTATCGAGTTTTTTGAGAGACCAGTGGACATTTTTAATCCTTTTGCCATTGTGGAAGATGGAATTTGATCAAAAGTTTCAAAGTGAGTATACTTTTGTGGTGGAGAATTATGCTGGTCATTATGGAGGACAGGTCTGAGGATATCCTGGAGAGCTGGGTTAGTTATGGCAAATTTCTTCAACATGTGAATGTCATTGAAATATTTAAATTCTCCATTATAAATGAAACTTAGTTTAGCTGGATACAGGATCCTGGGTTGAAAGTTATTTTAGTTTAGAAGATTAAAAGTCAATGACAACCCTCTTCTAGTTTGAAAGATTTCAGCAGAGAAATCCTCAGTCATTCTTATATTCTTTCCCTTGTAGGTTATGTGTTTGTTTTTTTTTACATCTGGCTCTTTTCAGAATTTTCTCCTTCATATTAACTTTCGTGAAGTTAATTATGATGTGCCTGGGGGATGTCTTATTCAGGTTGAGTCATGCTGGGGTTCTGAAACAGTCTGCTATCTGAATTTCAGAATCTCCTGGAATGTCTGGAACATTCTCTTTCATAATCTCATGAAGAAGAGCCTCTATGCCTTGTGGAGCTACTTCATCACCTTCAGGGATTCCTATAAGGCAAATATTCGTTTTCTTTGAATTATCCCAAAACTCTCTGAGAGAGTGTTCCATTTTTTCTGTCCACTTCACTTCCTCTTTGAGCATTTGGGAGCATTCAAAGGCTTTGTCTTTAATGTCAGGAATCCTTTCTTCTCCCTGCTCCATTCCATTACTGAGAGATTCTACTGTATTTCTCATATCTTGGAGGGCTGCAACTTCTTTTATCAATGTGTCTAAATCTTTGATGATTTTGTCTTTGAATTCATTGAATTCTTGAGACATCTTTTGAATTATTCCTAGAATTTCTAACTCCAACTTTACTTCCATTCTATTAATCTTATTTGCCATCCAAATTCTAAATTCTATTTCTGACATCTCAGCCATCTATTTGTGAATGAGATCCTATGTTTTGGCTGGTTGTCATTCTTTGAGGGGGGGGTTTGAACTGTTCTGATTATTCATGTTGCCAGAGTTTTTCCACTGATTCCGCCCCATGATTGTTTTTCAGTGTTTAACTAGATGAGTAAGTAAGGTGAAATTGGATTGGAGACTTCTGGAGTTGTTGTTGATCAGCTCTTCCCCAAGGAACTGGGACTGGTGACTGCAGCTTTTCCTCTACAGTTTTTCAAAGGACCTGTATAGTACTATAATCTGTTGCTCTAGAGGCCTGATTGGTGTAGTGGGGTAGGTGGCTCTGTCTTGTATTCATCTGATCCCTTTCCAATCCTAGTGAATTAGTGGCTCTGGATTGCAGTCTCAACTTTAGAGAAATACAAGCAACTAGGAAATGCCATCCCCCACAGGTAATACCTGGAAGAGGAAAATCAAACCTTCCCACTACAACGAAACCAGGGTATCACTTTGGAGGGTCCTTGGGTGATTTGTCCAGTTCAAGAGTTCCAAACCAATTATACCAAATAGCACCCACTCTCTGGCTAAAGGGTTCAAAAGATGCCTATCAACTAGATATTAGGAGTCTACTGGCAGCTTAAGTGTGGTATGAGCACCCCTGGTGATCCGAGGAGTCAGACAGGCCCATCCAGTGGGAAGGTTTGGAACAAGGGGGTTGATTCCTCTTTCCCAACCTTGCTCACCACTCACCATCAGACTCTGGTAACCCCATCAGTAGTCTCTGTTAACCTAGTCTCTTTGGCCCAGTTCTGTCCAATAAGCTAATGTACCAGGACTATGTGCCTGCCAGAATCAAAGTAAGGTCACTGTCTCCTCCTCCTGGTTACCATCCTCTGCCACCATCCAGCAGGGAAGCTGAAGCCTGCTTGCCTCAGGCACTCAATGGCAGCTGGAGAAATTTCCACCTGAGCTCAATCTAAACCTGAGGCTATCCTGATGGCAAACGAATTTCTTCCTCAGGCACTGCACCTTTGTTGTTACTGCTCTATAGCTCTGGTACCCCTATAGGGTGAGGTCTGGTTTCCCCTGGCACACCACAGATTTGTGGAGATGACTCTCCCAAATTATACCCCAGCCAGAACACTCTACTAATGCTGGTGCCACATCTTTGGCTTTTTGGGATTCTTTCTGGCCATTATCTCTCCCTCTGGACCAGAGCTTCTGTTGAAAGCTGGCTGCAGTCAACCATCGTCCTCCAGTCTTCCTTGTTCTTGTTGAATGTGAAAATTGCAATTAGAGAAAATAACTAACCCAAGGATTTAGCAAAACACATTGAGACCAAGTGAGCAAATCAACAGACAAAAAGACTACCAGACACACAACCACATAGATGCAGGGACAATCAGAATCAACTGGTCATACAGACAAAATACAACTACAACAGAAATGATGTTAATTAAAAAAAAAAAAGCTCTAAAAATCTGACATAAGCACTGTCACCAACCATAAGAGGAGAAGAAGAGGAAGACAAGAAAATTAAAAAAATGTACATTATTAATAAAAAAAAGAAAAAAGAAAAAAATTTTAAAAATTAAAAAGTTAAAAGAAAATTAACAATAACTCTGACAGGAAAAGGATTAAAAAAGAGAAGAAATAAAAAAAGACACCAACCACCAAAAAATCATTTATATATATGTATATATTTATATATATATGTGTATATGTATATATATAAAATACAACTATGCAAATGACATAGGGGTCAACTTTAGTAGAAATATATTTGTATTGCAATATACTTTCTGGACACCAGGTGGTGCTGTGAACAGTTCCCAGGCTAATGCCTGATTCAGGGTTTACTTTGTTACCATGTTATGTGTCTGGCCTGTAGAAGGAAGTGCCTGTCCTTGCCATTTCTGAAATTTCAAAATATGTCTGTTTTCCAACTGGCTGCTGAACCTCAGCTGATCTGTTCCAGAAGACACCCCTATCTTTCTTCCAGGGAGGGCCATGCTTCACCAACTTCTCCACTCAGCACCTAGTTTTTCCACAAACTGTGAATTGAAATCCTCCGTGGGGGAGGGACTGGTTGCCGCTGGTGCCTGCTGTTTCAGCAGCAGCTCTGAGATTTTTCCATTAGTTTCCTGGGCTCAAGATTATACTTTCAAATCCAGCAATCTGCCAGATTGCTGCACAACCCAAGCTGCCAGTCTTTGCCAATATTCCCCACCAGGAATGATCAAGTTTATTCATTCACACCTGCTGTTCTGGAAAAAGGTGCCTGTGGTGAGTAGCCATTTTCAACATTTCAAAAATGTGTCTATTCCTGGGTGGGATTCTTTTTTCTTAATTTTCTATTGGACTCTATATTCTATAGTCCTCTGTGAGGGATGGGCTGGTTGCTACTGCTGGCGCCACTTCAACTGTGGCGTGAAAATTTCTCTAGCAGATTCCATGGCTCTGGGTTACATTTTAAGTTCAGCAATCCAGCATCTTGCTGTACAGTCCCCTCCAGCTGCCTGTCCACACCAACGCGCAACACAGGGGAAGATCCAGCCACCCTCTTTCTCACCTTAAGATTTGGGAGACTTGCACTAGACATCCATCCCATCCGCCATCATGCTCTGCCTCAATTTCATTCATTTCTAAATTAATTTTGGTTGTTTCTTTTCTTCTAGTGGGTTTGGAATTGTATTGTTCTTCATTTGAAATTTCCTTAAAATAATTCATTACTTTTTTGATGTATTCTCATTGTGTTTTATGGATATAGACATTTAATGTGATGAATTTACCTCATAGGATTACTTTAGCAGTATCCCACAGGTTTGTGTAACTTGTAGTTTCCTTATTGTTGTGTTTGAGGTATTTAGTGATTTCTTTCTTCCTCTCTTCCTTAACCCAACTGTCATTCAGCACAAGTTTTTAATTTCCATGACTTTTGTTGGAGGTGAGTTCCATCTTTATTGCCTTGTGATCTGAGAATATATAAGATAAAATTTCAATACTTTTAATTTAGTTGAAGATTAATTTATTGATTAATTTTGTTGAAGACATGCTCTATTTTGTAGTATGTTCCATGGGCTGATAAGAAGACATATATGCCTTAGCTTTGGGATGGTGTGTTCTATATATGTCTAGTAAGCCTATTTGTTCTAGGGTCACATTTAAGTACCTATATCTTTGTTCAGTTTCCTTTTAGATGATCTATCCAGTTCTGCTAAAGGCTGAAAGCTGATTTGAGGAGAATGTTTTAGAGATAAAAGATTCTATGTAGATAGATAATTGTAGATAACTTAGCAGAAACCTGCAAGAATTCAAGTAAAAGATATATTGCATTGAAATAGCAATGCAAACTAGATTTTTAAAAATAAGAAGAGTATGGCATTTGACAGGAATGTGGAATAATAAAAGAACAAGCATAGCAAATTATCAAGCAGCACACTTTAGCAGTTAAGTTAATAAGGAAATAAAGAAGAAAGGGATATGGCAATTGATGCAGGGTCTGTGAATTAGAGCATTAATTGTGATCTAACTAATGACTAGTAATCACAACTGCTATGATATGTTTAGTAACCATAATATTTTGGTTGATTGCATAAACTAGCTGTGATTTTAGGCATAAATTATAAATAAAATGTTCCCCAATTTCTTTCTTAAAACTTGAACTTCTAAGGACATAAGAACCTTTGTAATTTTTTTTGAGCCCTCAGTTATACTTTTGTCTGTTAGACCTTATTCAATGTAGTTTGGAAGCAGCCCTTCTATCTGTGTCATTATTACAGACAATATACCATAAAAAATGCTTGCTTTCATAACTGAAAAGAAACTGTTCCTCATGCTCTCAGAAACTGCCTTCTATTTCCCGGCATTTGAAATTTCTGCACCTTTACTAACAGAGTTTGAAAGGAGTTTTAATGTTGTTTTGTAGTAAAAGCATATTTTGTTTACATTAATGTAGTAGAGTATTTCATGAAATCTTAAGGTAAAGTGTAAGTAAGTTTTGAATAGGTCTTAATATTATACTACTGTTGAAAAAAAATAATTTAAGGTTATATAATCGGAAATAATATATGTATTTTTATACTGGTAAATACTAGGCTACAAAGCTCAGTACATGGAATAGTAAATATTGCAGTGTTTTTGAGTAATGATAGTAAGTAGAAAGTAAGTCATGTTATACAATAAATGTGAATGAATTTCTATACAACACACGCAGACAAGGTAAATATGAGTAAAAATTCATTCAGAGCAAGCAGTGAATATAATAAATTTTAATGAATTTCTATACAGTTAACCTCAGTATATATACACAAATATTTCAGTAAAATGAGTTCTAATGCATAAAAATAATGTATTTAAAGGAATTTTAATGATATACTCATGCAGTCAGTAAAAGTAAATATTAGTAATTATGAACCTACTACCAACAGTAAGAAATAGTATATAAATTAATGTTTATTAGTGAAAGGTATTAAGGAGAGGGATACCTTTACAATAATTAACAATAATATCCATTTAAAATTTTGTCATAGATTTCAATCTTCATTTTTAGAATCTAAGAAATAATTTCAGGTGACTGTAAAATTAAGGGCTCATTCCATAGATGTTAAGCAGCACTTTTTGTGAAATAAGGGGATTTTGCCCCCGTAGACAAAAAGGTTTCACAGAATAGTCTGCAGACTTCCTTTCCCAGAACTTAAACTGTTTCCCCTACTTTCCCTCTACCTTAAAATCCTTCACCCAGCATGAAAGATTTGGGACCTGGAAGATAGAGAGTATTATAATCAATGAAACTGAGCATAGATGTTGCATTTATAACAAAGATCCGTTTGATGTGGGATTTTTTTTTTTTTTTTTTTACTTTTTTCTGGATGGGAGGTTATGTTAGGTAGTTTTTTTTTTTTTTATAACAGGCACTAACCCAGAGAATCTGCAATAGATGAGGGGGATATTCCATCAATTCAGATGAATCATTTTTCTGATCTTTCTTTATTTTTATATAATACTTACCTAAAATAAATGAATACTTGAGTGACAATCAATTGTCACCAATATTGTCTCTCAATTTGCACAGCATATATTCTTTCTCATTTCATACTTTTCTGTTTATTGTACAAAATTCAGCTCTTATTTTTTTCTGCATCTTCATGGCTTAAATTAATAAGGTTAGTAATAAGGCTGACTAATTTATCCCTTTTTTATTTTAATTTATTACTGGGGATTCATTGAGGGTATTCATTGAGGTATAAGTGAGGGATTCACTTATTGTGTTTGTTAGGTAAAAACTCTCTTACAATCCTGGCTTGCCCCTAAAAGGTGTGGCACACACCTAGGCCCCACACCCTCGCTCCTTCCCTCTCGGTGCTCTTCCTTTCCCCACCCCTGTAGAAGACTGGACACCATGCTTGCAAAAGACAGTTACTGATTCTTATCACATTAAAAGGAAACGCTGAGAAAAGGACAGTCTCCTGGAAAGCCTAAAGACGTTTCCTGACTTGGGGGCAATCCCCCAAGTAACTCAGTGTTCCAGAATGAGATAAGGTTGGTCACTCACTAGTAAGCATATGTTAAACAGTGATGCTTAGTAGTTATTCATGAGGGTTGTGGGGAAAGAACACATGAGGAGAACACCTGGCAATCCTTACACATGCTGCCCTCATCCGCACCTGTTTATGTCAATTACCTTAACTCTCCACACCTGTTGTA
>CAUYON010144095.1:0-11593 GCA_963573935.1 Arctocebus calabarensis
GGTACCTGGAGACTTCTGTCTGTGTCGGTTTTCCTGCTACACTGTCATTACATTTGACTGCATAAAAGGGAGTGACACGAGGAAGAGCTCTTAGCCATCTTCGGTGTTTCTTCAGAACATCTCCGAGGTCTGCTACATAGAGGGCGTCCTTATCATCAGAAGAGGAAACTTCATTGATTTTTTGGTCCAGAATGTCCTTGCAGTAAAACCTTCATCAAGCAAGTGGCAGTCAAACTCTTCATTACTAATGTTGTTCATGGTTTCTTGATGTTTCTTTGAAAAACTAAGAGACGGAATTTAAAGAAATGCTTCCAGCTTTACAAAGGCAATTCTCCAGGAATTCTGAATCCCACTGTGTGTGTCCTCCAAACAACAGTGGAAACGTTCTTAGAGCATCTGAACGCTGCAGGCCAGCCCCATGGAGAAGCCAGAAAGCTGGACCCGCAAGAGCACTCGGCTGCCCCTGCCACACCCTGCAGCGCCTGGCTCCCGCCTGCAGGAGACGCCAGCCCGAGGCAGTGCCGGAGGCCGGGCTGCGACTTCAGGGACTGACCTCTACATTTTCAATGTCAATAGAAAATGGTTATGGAAAAGCTGTATGTTCTGTTCATGGAGATGAAACTCTTTAAATCTAAATTGGAACTCCTTTTGCAAGTTTTCCAGTGAAAATGTTGCAGGAAGACAAGGCCCAATGGAGAGAAAGAGCACCCAAACACCACATTTATAAGAAGAAAGGCTTTATTCACCAGCTGGGAGCTTATGGCATAGAAGAATTCCAAATGGCCGCGCTCCCCGTCTAGCTTAATCTTTCCCTTTTTTTTTTTTTGAGACAGAGCCTCAAGTTATCACCCTGGATAGAGTGCTCTGGCATCACAGCTCACAGCAACCTCCAGTTCCTGGGCTCAAGCGAGTCTCCTGTCTCCGCCTCCCAAGTAGCTGGGACTACAGGCACCCACCACAATGCCCGGCCATCTTTTGGTTGCAGCCGTCATTGTTGCTTGGTGGGCCTGGGCTGGATTTGAACCCGCCACCTCAGGTGTACGTGGCTGGTGCCTTAGCCCGTTTAGCCACAGGCGCTGAGCCGATCTTTCCCTTTTTATTGACAGTCAAGAAGTTCCACCCCACATGTACCCTTCTCATTGGCCAGTTTGAATCAAGCGGGAGATGCTAGTCCAGCCCCCACAGGACTACAGGATTTCACAGAACTTGGAAATTTCCAAGTTCCAGGAAGTTACAAACTCCTAAGGGCTGAGTCACCATGGAGAGGACCCTGCAAGTGTATCCTTGTGCTCTCCTTGACAAGACCTGTTCTCCCAGACCTCACCCTTCTCGGGTATCCTCTCTCAAATCCACACATGTTTTGTGGGAATGCAACCAGTGGTTTTTCTGCTAACAGATTTTGAGGCCTGGGATGAGTCCGCTGCTAAACAGGACAGGCAGCGGAGGCAAAAACACCCGGTGGGCCGGATAAATGTCCTCGGCGGGCCGCATGTGGCCCATGGGCCGTAGTTTGAGGACTCCTGCCCTAGGTAGAATTGCTGTGGCATCATAGCTCACAGCGAACTCAAGGTCTTGGGCTCAAGTGATCCTCTTGCCTCAGCCTCCCAAGTAGCTGGGACTACAGCACTCACCAAACCTGGCTATTTTTTAGAAATAGGGCCTCACCTCTGCTCAGGCTGGTTTCAAACTCTTGCGCACAGGCAATCCACCTGTCTCAGCTGCCCAGAGTGCTAGGATTATAGGCCTGAGCCACTGCACTTGCCTGTCCTTCACTAGCCTTCTCTCCAGTTAGAGAACGCTGATCTCCTTTGGAGCATGTCACTGCCTCAGTGGCTCTCACTCAGCATAAAATGAACACCTTAGTACATGAACCTTCAAAATCCAAAGGTTTATACTTTATTCTATCACCAAATAGGTGGTGAGGGCCTTTGACCTGGAATCTAGGGGATCCTGAAGGATCCTTTAGCTCTAAGACTGTGATTCTGTGTCAGTTGCTACTTCTGTAGTCATTCTTAAAGAGGTGGGTTCTGTAGCTCTGATCTACAGAGGGAGCATTTGCTGTGCCCTCATCTAAGAGTAACCAGGGCCAAGGGTGGTGGCCTAGGTGGGAGAATCGCTTGAGACCAGGAGTTCGAGACCAGCCTGAGGAAGAGTGAGAACCCCCCCCCCGCCGAACCCCAGCAAGGTGGGGTGTACTAATAGTCCCAGCTACTTGGAAGGCTGGGGCAGGAGGATCATTTGAGCCCAGGAGTTCCAGGTTACAGTGAATTATGATGACACCACTGTGCTCTAGCCCAGGTGACACAGCAAGACCCAGTTAAAAAAAAAAAAAAAAGAGTGGTGGGGCCTGTGGCTCAGTGAGTAGGATGCTGGCCCCATATACCAACAGTGGCAGGTTCGAACCCAGCCCCGGCCAAACTGCAACAAAAAATAGCCGGGTGTTGTGGTGGCACCTGTAGTCCCAGCTCCTCTGGAGGCTAAGGCAAGAGAATTGCCTAAGCCCAAGAGCTAGTGGTTGCTGTGAGCTGTGACGCCATAGCACTCTATCAAGGGCGACAAAATGAGACTCTGTCTCTAAAAAAAAAAACAAAAAACCCTGGGCTTGACACCTGTGGCTCAAGCGGCTAAGGCGCCAGCCACATACACCTAAGCTGGTGGATTCAAGTCCAACCCAATGATGACTGCAACCAAAAAACAGTCATAGCGCTCTACTCAGGGCGATAGCTTGAGGCTCTGTCTCAAAAAAAAAAAAAGAGGCTGGTCCGAAGGTAGGGTGTTATCTCACTTGATTGTTCACCTGTTCATCGTCAGTTACAGATCAAAATCCATGTTTTATTCTTTCTCCCCTTCTCACTACTGCACTTGACTAGTCTTTGTTTGTTTGTTTGTTTGTTTTGAGACAGAGTCTCAAGCTGTCGCCCTCGGTATTTAGTGCCATTGTGTTACAGCTCACAGCAACCTCAAACTCTTGGGCTTACGTGAATCTCTTGCCTCAGCCTCCCAAGTAGCTCGGACTACAGGAGCCCACCACAATACCTGGCTATTTTTGGTTGTAGTTGTCATTGTTTTTTGGCAGGCCCAGGCTGGATTCGAACCCACCAGCTCCATTGTATGCGGCCGGCACCCTAACCGCTTAAGCTACAAGTGCCAAGCTGCTTCACTAGTCTTAAAAAAAAAAAGAGTAACCAGATAATATTTTCAGAGACAAGGTCAGTCTCAAAGTATTTGTCTCTTGTTCCTCTTGACATCTCATGATGTGTTTCCTGTTATAGATTGAATGTTTGTGTCCCTCTCCCCAAATCCGTATGTTGAAATCCTACTTACCCCCCCCCCCCGCCCCGAATGTAATGCTACTAGGATGTGGGGCCTTTGGGAGACAATTTGGATTAGATAAGGTCATCAGAGTCAAGGCCCCATGAATAAGATCACTCCCCTTATAAGAGTTATGAGAGAGCTTGCTTCCTCTCTCTGCAGTCAGCTATCTTCAGATACAATTAGAGGTTGGCATCTGCAACCCAGACCCTTAACAGAACCTGACCATGTTAGCACTCTGACCTTGGCCTTCCAGAATCTGGAGTCTGTTGTTTCTAAGCCATCCAGTCTATGGTATTTTGTTATAGCAGCCTGAACTGACTAAGATAGTCCCAACAGAGAACTCCAACCACTGGCAGTTCTACAGATGCTGGAAAGGAAAGCCCCCACCCCTACTCAGTGGAACACTTGATGGAGGAGGTTGGGTCTCTGCTACTAAAAGACACAGAGGTTGGAAGGAGCCAGCAAGTGTGAGTGACTGGTTCCCGCTCACCATCCCCTCATTTTGGGGAACCACAGGACCTGGAACAACTAGAGCACTTCTAAGGGGGACTCCAACACTGAGCCTACATTAGAATCACAGGGCTGGACAACGGTGACTGTTTTCCTTCCAGGCAGGGAAAGTTCATATGGACACCTATATTTTAGACCACCAGCAAGCCAGTTGGTTGGCCAAGAGCTCAGGGGCCTTCTCTTTCCTGCTTTTACTCTTCTGGCTCCTCAGCCTCAGGTCTGAGCCATGGGGAACCCTCTCCAATCTGCTGGAACAGAACATCACAAACTGCTCCTTTTGTGGTCTGGGCTGCCAGCTCCCCAGCCTGCTGCTGCTTTTGGAAGAAGGCTACGATGTCAGTAATCAGTCCTCAGCCTCCCTCACATGCCAGTCCCTTTGTGTGTGTGTGTGTGGGGGGGGGGTAGTGTGCCCATTTGGAAAGAATCACATCTGAAGCAGACAATTTGGAGTGATGGGGAGAAGGGAAGAAGTAAGAAGTGCTCAGATCACCATTTTCCAGCCAGGCCATCTTATGCCCTTGCTTTTCCCAAGCCCAGCCTTCTGCTTATCTGTCCAGCTCTCTTCTCTTTGCCTGCTTCTGCTTATAGAAACGCCAGCTCTTTCCTTTTCTGTCCCTTCTACCTGCGAGGCCTCACCTGGCCATCCTAGAGATGTACAAACCTTCCAGCTGGAGGCTGGCTCAGCGCAGGCAGGGTAAGGAGGGCAGGGGCTTAGAACTTAAGTCGGAGCTGATAAACCTATATTCCAAAGTCCAAGGTGGGTGGGAACACTGAGTAGCTGAAATGTCACCTTCTTCCTGGCCCCTTTCCCTGCTGACATAAAGGCAGACTTTGGAGGCGTGGAAGATCTGTGCTTGACTTGGCTCTGTCCCTTTCTAGCTATAGCTTTGGGCAAGTCAGTCCCCAGCCCCTTGAAGTCTCTACTTCCTCATCTGTAAAATGAAGGCAGTAATTAGGATGATTTGAGAAGGAATGGGTAAGCTGGGACCTGCAATATGGATGTTAGTTATCCTTCCCATCCCTGCCCACTTTGGTCCTCCTGGGTGCTAGTTACATGGGGGTGCTGTCTTGGCTACCAGAGAGGGTGAGATGCTCCTGGGGCAGCCAGAGTGCTAAAATCCTCAGGAAGGGGTGGGTAAGCCCATGGCTGTGTTGTCTTTCCACAGACCCAAGAGAGAGGGTAGACAAGTACTTAGGTCAGAGGAGCCACTATGGGCTCAGCAGCTGTGGCTCAGCGGCTAGAGGGCTGACCACATGCACCGGTGCTGGAGGGTCGAACCCAGCCCGGGGTCTGCCAAACAGCAATGGCAACTGCAACAAAAAAATAGCTGGGTGTTGTAATGGGCGCCTGTATTCCCAGCTACTTGGGAGGCTGAGGCAAGAGAATCTCTTAATGCCAAGAGTTCGAGGTGGTTGTGAGCTGTGATGCCACAGCACTCCACTGAGGGCAACATAGTGAGATTCTGTCTCAAAAAATAAAAAATAATAATAAAAACAAATAGGAGTCACTATGGAGTGGCAGGGTGGGTGGCATCTCTTTTCTATAGCTTCATCCGGGAAGTGTGTAGTGGATATTTCTCCCACCTGGCTCTGCAAAGGAATCCCTGCTGGAGATTGATGTCACAGACTTGTCTTCCTCTCCCCAGCCTCGTCCTTGGTGATTTAAAGAAATTATTTGGACACAGAAGTTAATGGAAGTAGGTTGCTAGTGTGTGGGCGAATTCATCACTGTCTTCCTGCATTCCAAGAGTGGATCTGACTTTCAGGGTGAGGTCTCCTGGAGCTACTTTCCAAGGTCTGAGCAGTGCAGGCTACTACCTCAGGAGGGAGGGACTGGAGGCAGCCTGGACAAGGAGCTTGGAAAGCTGGGGTGACTGCTAGGGATTGGCTGGAAGGGCTTTCCCTTTTATTTCTTTAATTAGCCAGAGAAGAGGGGGGTATCAGTATCATGGGGGATGTTTCTTCTCTAGCCCTACCCCCACCAAGCTGTCTCCGGCCCTGGGAAATAGGCATATCCCTGGCAGCCCACTGCTCTGGGTGGGGAGGGCTGTTTTTGCAGCTGTCAGTGACAGCGATGAAGGAGGTGGAGGTGAGGGGAGATAGGGAGCTGTTTGATAGAGTAGTGCTGTGGAGGGAAGAGGACTAGCTCCCCTTGCTTCCATCCCCCCATTTTCAGCTCAGCATTTCCTGGAGGTGGCACTCTGGCAGGGAGCTATTTTGAAAGCACAAAGACCTAGCCACAGAAGGCTTAGAAACTGGGGTGGGGTCTGGGTGGGGTCTGAGGAAGGAAAGATAAGGATGCAGGTGGGAGTGGAACTCATTGGGGAAAGAGAGGACAAATGCCACCTCCAACCCCACAACACGGCCAAGTCTTCCCCTCAGCCTAAGTACGTATTGGGGGGGGGGGGTTGTTTGTGCCCTTAGCTACATTTAGAATAAGCACAGGCTTGCAGCTACCAAATGTTGAGAGGAAGACTGACTAGGGACAAAACTGAAGCTGTTCTCTACCTCTCCACTGGTCAGATGGTTCTTCTCAGATATTTGCTTGGGCCTTACTCAGTCCTCTCTCCACTCCTTATTCTCGCTGCTTCTTTCTCTCTCCCCCCTCTTCCTCCTTCCCTCCCTCTCTCTCTCTGATCTTGAAAACGGGATGCTGGAGAGAAGCCTCTCCCTCTGGCTGTCACTATTTAGGATGCAGCAGGACAGATCTAAAACGAATTGAAGAAAGAACTAGGAGCCGGGGGTAGTGGATGGTCCTGGAGAGAATGCAGCCCTGGGGTTGGGCTGTGGAATCCTGTAGGCTCATAGAATGTTAGAACTAAAGACCCCCAAATCTGTGGGTCTCTCCTGAACTTACAGATAAGAAGTCCTTTTGGAAATATGTCCCCCTGACCTCTGGGGAAGTTGCTGAGAAGAGAGGTTGTCCCTCCTAGCAGACCCACTCTGCACGCTCATAGCCCTGAGAGAGTTCACTGAGCCTGTCTCAGCCTTTTCTCAGGCTTAGAGAAGGAGGCTGGTTTGGCCGCATGGACCATGATTTTTTCTCCCAAAGCTGAGGACATCTGCAGGCTGGACAGCCTTCCAGAGCTATGAGCTGCAGGGCCTGGGTGTGACAGCCGTGGCATCCTTCTCTCAGGTTGACTGCTCTCTGGATGTTCCCCTGCACAGTCCCTGATGCCCCTGGGAAATTCTAGTTTTGATTCAGGCTCAAGCAAAAGGTAGAGTGGGCAGCTTAGAGTGGGGCTCCTTGCCGTGGGGCCTGCTCCTGCAGCAACTGTATTTGGGCATTGCAGTTAGAACCTGCAGTTAAAACCCTTAGCTCCTCCTACTCGCCCGCCCCCCACCCGGAACTGGCTTGGCCAAACCAGACAGAAGAGGGCGCTCCAGGGTCATCCCAGGAGAGGATTCTGGGCGGATGTCTTAGCTTAGGCTCAGAGAACATCAGAAATTGTGTCTATCCATCTGTCAATCTGAAGGTGACAAGGCAGACGGTTCCAGTAATTTTTTCCTGGCAGATACAGACAGAGACTTGAGAGAAAACTGGCTTTTATGACTTGTCCTGAGATACCTTGGGCTAGAAGGAACTTGACTTCTGCCTGTGGGAGGTCACTTAGTGGGGCATATTCCTGGTTTGGTCCTTGGGAACAGTGTAACTCCTGAACCTTTACTAGTCCCCAGTAGTTGACCTTGGTTTGGCTATGATGGGGGAGTCTCAGTTTTCTTTAGAATCATTTCCAGATTGTTGATCTGTGCTACTATTGCCCATGACCTAGGTTCTTCATCATGAAAAAAAAAAAAAGCTTCCTTTCTTTCTCCAGATCTAACAATCCTCTGTGACTATTCCTGGACCTCTCAGATGGGGCTGGTCTGAGCAGGGCTTGCTGAGCAGGTTGGTGGGGTACAGCACATTCCTGACCCCATGTTGACACAGCTGGGGCTTTCTTGGTAGCAGCTGCCCTGAGGGAAATCCCTGACAGGAGAAGGCAGGCGTCCCAAGGTCCTGCCCCTGTGCTCGTTCCATTTGTCTTCCTCATTGCCACCCTGTCATCCCAAGCCACCTGCATCCCACCCACAGGAATTTCTCCTTTCTAGTAATAGGGCCTACATGGAGACTGGTTTAGGGAGGGTTAAGAATGCTTGTGTCAGGTTACACAGCCCCAGAAGAAAAGCCTGGCCTTTGGATTTCTAGCACCTCCAAATTCTTTCTGTCCAAAGGATGAGGAGAAGTCCTAGGTGCAGTGGCTAGTATGGAGGAAGGGACCTCTGGGCTAGCAACAAAGGCATTGTTGATACCAGAGCTGAGGGCATGGGCCTGATCTGGAGTCTGTGAACTTATTCGGGGGTGGGGGATGGAGGGTGTGCCAGAGTCATCCTTGATCTGGCTCCTTCCCTCAGAGTCATGAGTTCCCCCTGGAGACTGGCTCTGCAGAACTCCCAGGACTCCCAGGGTCTTCCCTCTCCCACAGGGCCACTCAGTTGCCTTGGGGGTAGAGTGAGGTTGCCCTACCCTTCTCAAATGCCCTAAGGGTCTTGACATCTGTGAGTGGTTACCCAGCCCCAGCTCTACTGAGGACCTAACTCTCAAACTCGCTAGAGTAGTAGGGGGTAGAGATGGGATCTTCTGTGACTGAACATCTGAAAAGAAGCAAATTGCAGAAGTCTGTAGGCCTGCAACCTTCTCTTTTACGTCTCTTGGCTCTTCAACCAGGACATTTTCCCTGAGGTGACACCTGTGTTCTGTTTGCAGTTTTAGCCCACTCTTTAGCTTGTGCCACACACTGCAGTCTCCTGAGACATCCACCTGTGCAACTGGTGAGAGAATGGACCGGTGTGGTGCAGACCTGTGGAAATGGTGAAGGATGAGGAAGGCTGAGTCAGTTCCAAAGCCCATCACAATCAGCCTCTTTGTCCATTTCAAAGGTCAAAAGTATGACTGGATCTAGAGGAATGTTAGTGTTTTGGGCTGGGGGTGGGGAGGAAACACCAAGGATCAGGAGAATTCCCTGCTCAGCCATGTCTGAGATCTCCTTACTGAAATAAGGCCTTCACACCTAGGAGTGCCACACGTGGCCTTCTGGATCCTTAGTGTGGCCTGCTAACTGAACCCAAATTTTATAGAACAAATTCTTTTTTTTTTTTTTTAAGACAGAGCTGTCCCCCTGGGTAGAGAGCAATGGCATCACAGCTCACAGCAAACTCCAATTCCTGGGCTCAAGTGAGTCTCTTGCCTCTGCCTCCCAAGTAGCTGGGACTACAGGCGCCCACCACAACGCCTGGCCATTTTTTGGTTGCAGCCATCATTGTTGTTTGGAGGTCCAGGCTGGATTCAAACCTGAGTCTGGCTTTCATTTAACATTATTTTTGAGATTTATCCATATTGTAGCTGAAGTCGGTTTGTTTTCCTTGCTGTGTAATATTCCATTGTATCAACATACCACATGTTTTACACCTTCTATTATTGCTGGGTGTTTGGATTGGTTCTAGGGGGCTGTGATGAATAATGGAGCCCTGAATATTCTTGAACATGTCTTATGGTGCATGACATACTCATTCATTTTTTCC
The DNA here is from genome assembly GCA_963573935.1 of Arctocebus calabarensis. Classification (NCBI taxonomy): domain Eukaryota; kingdom Metazoa; phylum Chordata; class Mammalia; order Primates; family Lorisidae; genus Arctocebus; species Arctocebus calabarensis. The sequence continues at coordinate 9,388 of CAUYON010144095.1, forward strand.
TATATTCTTTCTTTGCCTAGTTGTGACTAGGAAATTTAATAGTTTAACAAAATTAATATTTAACACATTTAGGTGCTTCTGCGGTTTCTGAGGAAGTAGTAGAAGATGATGATGAAGAGTTTGATTGGGAAATTGAACAAACACCCTATGAAGAGATATCAGAAAGTGCTTTAAATCCAGAGTGCCACTATGGGTTTGGAAACTTACGATCAGGAGTGGTTCAGCGGTTACAGGTATGTTGTCTGTAAAATCTTTCTGAAAGATCTTTGTAAATAAAGTTTTCCATTTGGCTATTTTAATTTTAGTTCTGTTTACACTTGGTGGTTTTTTTTTTAACAATGATTTCAGGAGATCATACATTTAGAGCACTGAGCACATTTCCCACTCATAATCAATATTGATATGTACATTTTTCTTTTATTATGTTGCCTGTTCTGCCCAGCCTTACTGCTCTGACAGATGTCCTGTGGCTTTCTTTTTCCTCCCCTTCAGTAATTATTCTGGACATGAACAAAACTGATCTCTCCTCACACTTCTTGGAAAGCCTTATGTTTTATACTTTTGAAAAATGAAAGATCATGTACTTAATGGCATGTGTCTCTTTTGTTTTATACATAAATGAGATGGAATGTTCCTGATGAGAATTAGATTGTGTGATTTGATCAAATTCTTTGTTTCTTGGTGTACAGTAGTCACCATTGTCTATTCCTGATGGAGATTGACTGTACTCTTTCATTAAAACCTGATTATTTGTCAGTTAGGATAAGAGAAAATGATACTACTTTCTCTTATGCAGCGTGGGCAAGCTACTACATTTTAGGTTATATAGGGAGACTGAAATGGAGAGGAGAAGTTTTGGATTATCTGTACCTACAATTTGCATAGAAAACACGTCTCCTGAAATGTTATATGATCAAAGTATTTGTAAACCACTGCATTGGAGTCTTAATCTAAAAATTTTAGAAGAAGAAGAAACAGGAATGGAACATTTCTTTTGCATTGTCCCTGCTATAGTAGAGAATGTTAAGCCTGTTTAGGATGTGGCTTATTATAATAAGATGTATTTGAAATGGACCCAGGTTCTGGCCCCACCACTAGCTCTGTTTAGATTTGGAATACCAAGACAGTTATTTGACCACAAGTAAGTTTTATCACTTCTTTGTATATTGGGAATAAATGTGCTCATCTATTTTGTAAGGCTGTTTTGAAAATTTAAGGAGATACTGCACGTGAAAACTTAGAATGCTATAAGCACTCCTGCCTTTGAAAAACATAAATGAGAACAAAATTGGAATTTACTTAGGAGCAAATAATGCTGATGAAACAGCCTTGCTTCTAAAAACCTAGCATGTTTAAGACAGAGTCTCACTTTGTTGCCCTTGGTAGAGTGCTGTGGCATCTTAGCTCACAGCAACCTCAAACGCATGGGCTTAAGCAATTATCTTGCCTCAGCCTCCCAGGTACCTGGGACTACTGGTGCCCGCCACAACGCCTGGCTATTTTTAGAGACTAGGTCTCACTCTGGCTCAGGCTGGTCTTGAACCTGTGAGCTCAGGCAATCCACCTGCCTCAGCCTCCCAGAATCCTAGGATTACAGGCATGAGCCACTGTGCCTGGCTCAGAAATTCTTATAATTATTGAAAATGTTCACTATATAAGTAATTAGGCTGACATTTATTTATTTATTTATTTATTTTTGAGACAGAGCCTCAAGCTATCACCCTGGATAGAGTGCTTTGCATCACAGCTCACAGCAATCTCCAATTCCTGGGCTCAAGCGAGTCTCTTGCCTCTGCCTCCCAAGTAGCTGGGACTATAGGCGCCCACCACAACGCCCAGCCATTTTTTGGATGCAGCTGTTTTTGTTGTTTGGTAGGCCCGGGCTGGATTTGAACCCGCCAGCTCAAGTGTATGTGGCTGGCGCCTTAGCCCGTTGAGCCACAGGTGCTGAGCCATTAGGTTGACTTTTATTTTTTTATTTTTTGAGATAGAGCCTCAAGCTGTCACCCTGGATAGAGTGCTGTGGCATCACAGCTCACAGCAACCTCTAATTCCTGGGCTCAAGCGAATCTCCTGCCTCCGCCTCCCAAGTAGCTGGGACTATAGGCACCCGCCACAACGCCTGGCCATTTTTTGGTTGCAGCCGTCATTGTTGTTTGGCGGGCCCAGGCTGGATTTGAACCCGCCAGCTCAGGTGTACGTGGCT
>CAUYON010144098.1:0-11405 GCA_963573935.1 Arctocebus calabarensis
GTACATGTGAAATTTACTAAATGTAGAATATAAATGTCTTAACACAATAACTAAGAAAATGCCATGAAGGCTATGTTAACCAGTCCAATGAAAATATTTCAAATTGTATATAAAACCAGCACATTGTACCCCATGATTGCACTAATGTACACAGCTACGATTTAATAAAAAAAAGAAAAAAAAGTAAGAAAATGAGGCCACTGTTTGAAGTCCAACTGCTATAGTCATGTACGTGCCACCCTCTCCCTTATTTACATTCATGGGCTTCTTCCCCCATGAATACCCTACTGCTTGGTGCCCCAAAGAGGTAAACCCACCCAGAAACAGCTGCTCCCACCCCATTCCTGCTCTGGTCTCCCTTCCTCACCTCCCTGGCCCCTCCTCCTTCTCCTTCCTCCTCCCTTCCTCACCTCCCTGGCTCCTCCTCCTTCTCCTTCCTCCTCCCTTCCTCCCCTTTCCCTTGCTCACCTTCTCTGTGCTCATCTCATTTATCCTTCTAGGGCCTCCTTAATTATCCCCTTCTCCCCAAAGCCTTTCCCAATTCCTCTGCTTATAGGATTTCTCCTTCATCAATCCTATTTCTAATTAATTATTAATAATTAACTAGCCTCGTCTTTGTAAGTGCGGGTGCTCCCGCTGGCCTTGGGGGGGGGGGGGTGTCTGTAAGGGAAAGTGGCAGAACCGTTGAGATAAGGCAACTGAAGATCAGAAAGTTAAGTGATTTGAACACAGTCGTGCGGCAAGTTTGAAGAATTCTGTTGAGGAAATGGCTACCTCTTCATCATCCTCCTCAGCTGGTGAGGTCAGTGGAAGTTCTGTCACTGCATCTGGTTTCAGTGCCTCAGACCTTTCCCCACCACGGAAAGCACTTTTCACTTACCCCAAAGGAGCTAGAGAGATGTTAGAAGATGGCTCTGAGAGATTCCTCTGGAATCTGTTTTCAACTATCAAGTGGCAGCCACACTTAAACAGGTGAAACAGGATCAGTAAGTTGCTTGGATGCAAAAACTGGTTTGCTAGAGGAGCTGGAGGCCAATGAGTGATGGTTTAAGCCAATTGAGCAGCTGCTGGGGTTCATACCCTTTTCTGGTTGATACTGTCTGGACAGTCACCTCTGGTGGCAAGGGCAGAACCAAGGAGGGACTGTCTCACAGCTTACATAGCCATCCAGAGATTCACAGTACATCACTGAACTGTTAATTCACATTTGTATTTGATTTCTCTGTATCTGTCCACAGGCAAAAAATCCTTAAACATGTCACCTTGCAGGGAAAATTGTTTATTTGTTTTTGATTACACTATTGTACACAGCTATGATTTAATGATAAAGATAATAAAAAAATAAAAAATAAATAAAATGAAGAGCTCATCAAGAAATAGTGTTAATAAAGAGAGGTAAATATTCCCCTAAAAATAAATAAATAAATAAATATTTGGAAGTGTTAAAAAAAAAGTGCTATAGGGAGAAGATTAAGACAGTAATTTTCAAAGAACAAAGAAGTTTAGAATGAAGAGATATTTATAAAATGTTTACATGCCGAGTAGGGCACATGCCAGAATTGGCCAAGCGAATGATGTCTATCCTGTCATCCATCCAGTGCCTGGGAATAGTCGCTAGTCAAGTCCAAGGTCAGGATCTGTGGTTATAAAATACATTTCTGACCTGAAACAGTTCTTTCTGGAGATGAATGTGATTTCAATTCAGGACCCATCCAAATGAAGAATTTTAAAATTTTGTTTTTGTTTTTAGACATCTGATTCTATAGATACTTTTTCTAACCTCTTCTAAACATGCCAAATGCTGGCAAAAAGAATTGCTTTTTGAATGTTGCAGCACTCATAAAAATAAAATACAGTACTTTTTTTTATTTTTTATTTTTGTAGAGACAGAGTTTTACTTTACCGCCCTTGATAGAGTGCAGTGGCATCACACAGCTCACATCAACCTCCAACTCCTGGGCTTAGGTGATTCTCTTGCTTCAGCCTCCTGAGTTTGGGACTACAGGCACCTGCCACAACACCCGGCTATTTTTCTGGTTTTGCAGTTCGGCCAAGGCCAGGTTTGAACCCACCACCTTTGGTATATGGGGCCTACACCCTACTCCATGAGCCACAAGCACTGCCCAAAATACAGTACTTTTAAATACAGAAATACTGAGTTCATCTCATTGGCGTACTCAAGCAATTCTATAGCAAATAAATCCTTAAAAGCACTCCAAAAAAACAAAACAAAAAAATTAACTAGTAATTGATCTGTGAATCCTGTCCTGTTACTCCTCTGATCACCCTTATGTATTTGTCATTGTTACCATAATTTTCTGGACTTGTCTTAGGGCTTCTATTAAACATCATCATGAAGACAGTTGCAGGGCCTGACTCACACAGCCTGGGCACCTTATACGAGACCAAAGACAGGGCCAGAGAGAGAGGCTGGTGGCAGTTACCTTCCCAGGCAAATATCAAAGAGGAGACACCTGCTACGGAGAAGCCTCCAGAGGGCCAAGATCCAGAGGCATATATTTTTGTACAAAGAGGAGAGTTTCTTTGCTCCCGAAAGAGAATGACTGACCTGAACTCCAGGGTGGAAGCTGACCTAGAGAGCACAAAGACTGATGTGTCATGGTAAGACAAATTGAATATGGAATTATTAACGGAAATCTGTTTGAAACAAGGAATGTATGAGTCAAACCAAATGTACTGAACGTTTCTTCTTTATTAGGAAGAGACAAGCACTTTTTACACTTAGAATTATGTGCTGTGCAAGTGTGATGGCCACATCAAACAGAATTTCAAAAGGGAAAAATGTATCCAGAATCCTGCTCCCTAATGAATCAGCTTTCTCCCCCAGTTTAATGCATCCTTTACAATTCTTGTTCTCATGTACTTAAGTTGTACTTAGTGCAAATCTCATTTTGAAGTTGGATTTTTTTTCACCAGACATATCATAAAACCTTGATATTTTAGGTTACACATAGAGCGTGTTAAAAATTTGTATACATTGTAAGAAAGAAAAATTGTTATAAAAATTGTACTATATATTAATAACAAAAGACACTTTGGGTACCTCTTGTAATTGTGGAAGTCAAATGTGACTTGAATATTACAAATTTAGTACAGTTTTTTTCTTTCTTAAAATATGTATATTACACAACAGTTTTATGGCTACATAATATTAATCAACTTATGTGCCATATTTATATAACTCTTTCCCCATTTTTAGATTTTCAGGTTACTCCCAATTTTAACACTGCAATAAATCCTTTCCATCATTCATTTCCATATTTAAATTATTGCCTTACCACAAATGCACAAGAACAGGATTGCTGAAGCTAAAGGCATTTATATTTTTATGGCTATAAAACAGGATAAAATTGCTTTTCATACGAATAGTTCACATTATTCCTGCTCCGTGACAAACTCTCTGACTTCTGATGTCTTGTTTCTATGTGTTCTCATGGTTTTAATTTTGCATTTCTTTCACTATTAGAGGTTAAACTTCTCCTTCACCCTCTTGGGTTTGCTTTTTAATTGCATCTTCTCTTTGTGAATTAAATGTCAGGGAACTTGCACTTCTTATATTGAATCATTTTTGCTTTTTTTCTTTTACAACGTGTGACAGAATTTCTAAGTTAATTGCAGCTTTATGAATGCATTATCATCCTTATTTTGTTGCTGAAATTATCTCCACCCTCTAGCAGAGCATCAGAATTCTATGAACCAGTGTTTGTGTGCAGGATATACAGGTGTGTAGGCGTGTATATGTGTCGTGTGTGTATAAGTGTGTATTTTCTTTAGATGTTCAGGACCCACTCTCAGAAGGGCTGACTCTTCAGGTCTGCAGGGGAACATCTGTTTTTAACAGGCTTACCTGGAGGGTCTGAAGCCTTGGCTAACCACACATATATTGATTTACTAATTAAGGGCCAACCATGAACCTGTTTTCCTTATATGAAGACATAAAAATATAGATGTGTTGGACAGTATTTTTCTGTGGTTTCTTAGATCTCATATACTAAGGCTCAAATAAAAATCTCGGCACAAATTGATTTTTATCTATTATCTAATGTTAGTAAGAGCTGCTATTTATTGACTAATTTATATGGGCTGGGAGCTGTCCACAGGGCTTTATGTACATCATGTTATTTTGTCTTCATAAAAATCCTGTGAGCTACTACTATGATTACTCCTGCCACTTGTTTTAAAGAGGAAGGGACGGAGGTGAAAGAGGAGAAATAATTTGCCCACGATCACAGGCAAATCCAGAACCTGAACTGGAGTTTTTATTTTGCCTCTAAAGATATCGTAACCGTGATCCCAAGTTTCTAATTCACTTGGTTAACAGCAACTTAGGGAGAGAAAGAGCTCAGAGGAGAAACATACCAGCTGCCACAATGAGCCCACCCTGATAGGAAGGATGCCCGGGGTGAAGGCAGGTGGGAGGAGGCCCAGGGGGGACCGACTTGCTTCCAGTTCCGGGAGTGAGTCAGGCTTGAGACTGGGAGTGGCCCCCCAGCTCTGAGAGTGGGCAACTCCAACAAGACCCAGCTGTCCTGCGGCCAGTTCTGTCTGTGCCTCATGGACCTGCTGCCTGGACACCAGCAAAGTGACTGCCTCTTCGGCCTAGTTATCTTTATCCCTGCTTTGCTGTCCCTGAAGTTGTTATGTCCTGAAATGACTAGGACACAACTCGATAATGCTACTTGAAATTTATTATATGAAGGTGAGAGAAGGGGGAGTCTATGGGCTGATGGATTGGATTTCCCACCCCCAGAGTGCCTTTTCCTATCACCTGACATCCTTCACTCTCCCCTCCGACCTCCCTGCCGCAGCCCCCTTCATGCTGGCTGCTGGCCAGCACGTGAGCTCACCATGTACTTTGTTGAGAAAATAGAGACAACCAGACCAAAACTGCCCCGTGTCCCTCTGCAGACCCACCGGCACCTGTGTCCTCACCCGTCCGCCTGGCCCTGCCCCTGTCAGAGCCCAGCCCTTGCCTGAGTGCTCGGCCCACTCCCCTCCTTCTCAAGGCCTTTTCTTCTCATCACCCCTCTCTGCTGGAGCATCCCAACAATATTCAAACATGCTCCAGAATCTTCCATTTGAGAAAGAGCCCCAAGGGAGCCTGTCTACTGATTACTACCCAACGCCTCAATCTCCCACAGCTGGTTTTCTTCCCACCTCGCCGGCCACTTGCACTCTCTCTCCTGTTTGGCGCGGTCTCTGCTGTCTGACCCCAGAATGGTGGGGCCAGGGCCTGGGCCTGAACCTCCTTCTCTGCTTACCTTCTCCCCATGTATGTACGCGTCTTCTTTCTGCTGGTAACATCTTAGGGCCACACTTCCCTGCTGAGGGCCAGAACCATTTGCCAGACTGGCTATCTGAAACCTCCCTCAGATGTTTAATAGGTCTCCGAAAAGGCTTGTGTCAAAGCCACAACCCTCTATTTTTCTGCCTCCCTGTTTATCCTGCTCTTCCTGATGGCAGTAAGTGGCACTATGCCTCATGATGCATGTGGTTCCTCAAGCCAGAGCTGTGGGAAGAGTCTCTGATTCTTCCTTTTACTCTCCCTGCCTAATCCATCAGCAGGCTGTAGTGCAGCCTCTGTTCCTGCCCCAGGGCCTTTGCACTCACTGCCCCCGAGCCTGCAGTTGTTGGTATACTTGGATCCCCTCCATTTTTCAAGTCCTCACTCAGAGGCCATCTCTCTAGAGATCTTTCTCTGACCACCCTCCTCACTCTGAAACCTCCTGCTGTTTTCTTCACAGCACTTACCACCGTCTGGAGCCCCTTCCTCATGGAATGTGTTTATCGACTGCCTCTCCCCAGTCAAATGTTTAAGTTCTGGGAGAGCAGGATTCGGTTTCCCTCGTTCACAGCTGCATCCTTGGAGTTTGGCAGGCTCTTGGATTGCTAATAAATTTTGATCAATGGCTGTTCTTTGGAAGCAACTTTAATATTTAATAATAGGTAAATGATTCTGTATCTTAGGGCAGTGTTTCTTAATCTTCAATGACAGTGTAGATTTCTTGGTGATCTTATTAGGATACAGATTCTGATCCCGTGGTTCTGGGAACTCTGGGGTAGGACTGAAATCCTGCACTGCTTACAGTGTCCCAGGGCGGCAGGCACAGCTGGTCTGCAGGGCTCACTTCCAGCAGCAGGGCGGGTGGATGTTTCTGCCTGCCCTGCTGATTAACGATCACACGAACACAGTTGTTTTGGTATGAAGGGAAAATGACCACATAAAATCCTTACCGTTTACTCAAGTAGCTTCCCAGATAGTTGAAATTAATATCATTATTGTGTTCGGGGCTGTCTTTGGGGCTGCTTATTTAAGTGTGTTGTGTCTCTGTCTTTAAAAGCTAAGGCTGTTTCTCTGAATTCAATTACTGACTGCTTTCTGTGCCTTCAGGACGGCAGCAGCTGCCCGCTGAGTGGCCACTGGCTTGCTGCGACACAGCAAGGGGTATCTTGAGCATTGGACTGATGTCCAGACTCCACGCCGGCCTGGAGTGGGAGCCCTGTCACTGATCACCTGGAACCTACTTGCTGCTCGGCTTCTGTGTGGTGATGTCTCCTCTGTCCCTTGTGTCAGCATTAGCCTGTTTCTTTTCTTCAGGCAACTGGGGAGATCCCCAGTGCTCTGTTCCTTCTTTCGCGTCCTGGGTCAGGCACTGCGGTTTCAGGTGCAAACACCCTTTCCTGTTTCTCCATCCAGCCACAGAGCTCATGCACACTTATTAGAACTGGGAGGGGGGAGGGGGGAGATGGCCAGCCTGCAAAATATGACCTCAGAAACAGGGGTTCAGGGACAAGGAGGCACTAGGAAGGCAATCTTTGTTAGGGGTATGTTGTAGGAATCCCTGACCCTGAATGCCTCTGTGATGCTCTTTCTCTATCAACCAGGCCCTGAGCTGGAAAATTGCCCATTTGATGATGTCTCCCTGCCAGTCCTGGGAGTAAGGTCTTCAGGGTATGAGAGGAACCAGCCAAGAGAGGCTGGTGGCCTGCTCAGGGTCGAACTGCTGGTGCCCACAGGGCAGCTGTCCCCCTGCCCTGCAGTCCAAAGCTGCCACTTCTTCATGGCGGATGTCATCGCAGAGCATACCCTGGGGATGCAGTTCTTCAGCTAAGCCTGGACCTACCCAGTGCTTAGAGGAGATGCAGACAGAAAGACCAGCAGGGCCAAGGAGGAGGCGTATTGTGGGGGGCGCACAAGATGCAGACCACTCTGTTGTGAGAGTGAGTTCTCCCCAAGCCAGCATGGGTTTTCCTGGAGAACTCTGGGGCCATTCTCCCGGGAGATGCTCCCATGGGGCAGCCTTATAGAGGATCTGACACTCACACTAGGAAACCCCACCTTTCCCCCAAAATTTAGGGGCCAGAAGTCTTCTACCCCAAATCTGCCCCTAAACTCCTTTTTGTAATCAGTTCCTGTACCTATAAGTCTTGCACACTTGAAATTGTAGGTAGATGTTAAATGTGTAGCATCTCTACGTGAATGAATTGATCGGGCCACCCTGAGACAGGTGGCCTCGGTCACTGTAAAGGGTGAAAGGTGGAGGAGGGATGTTCCTCAGTCATCAGTTCCTTGAGGGAGAAGGAGGTGTGGGAGGTGAGAAGAGGCTGATATCCAGAGAAGGGAGCTGAAGGTTGACAGCTTGGCAGGGGACCAATCATGCTGCAAATCAAATAAGGAGCTAATTAAAATGAACAGTTATGGAGTTCTTACCATGTGCCTGGCACCATGCTGAACCCTTTGAATTTATAACTCATCCATTTTTCACAAGGATACAGTGCACAGAAGCTCAGAGAAGCTGGGAGACTTGATCCCACAGATAGTAAGTAGAACCTAACTATGGTTCACTTCTTCAGAGCACTTCTTATTCCATGGGAAGGAAACCAAGGGGCAGAGTAAGGAAGGGCCAGTGATGAGAATGGGTGTGAGAAGCTGATTCTGGGGCTTTGGGTGCAGATCTCAGCCCTTGTTAATGTCTGGCCCTTGTGCTTTGCTGAAAGAAAGGTACACTTTTCCTTCTTTCCTCCTTCCCTCCCTCCCGTTCCTTGATTCATTTAACTAGCACAATGCCTGCATGTTTACCAGTTCAGACAATGTTTAAATGGATAAAGCAAAAATTACTAGTAAACTGAATACACAAACATTAAAAAAAAAAAACTACTAGTATGATCAAAAGCGATTTATCCCAGGAATGCAAGGTTAGTCTGATGTCAGAAAATCAAATATTGTAATATGCCATATCAATAGAATCAAGGAAAGAAAGTCTCAATAGATGCAGAAAAGATATATTTGACAAATTCTAAAACCTTGATAGAAATGTTCAACAAATTAGGACTGGAGGTAACCTGCCAAAACCTGATAAAAGATGTCTATTTCATAAATGTGTGTGCACATGAACTACAACTAACCTCAAATGAATGATTTTTTTCCTAAGACTGGTAATCGGATAAGGATGTCTGCTCTCACCACTTATGTTCAATATTGTACTTGAAGTTCTAGTCAGGACAGTTGGACAAGAAAAAGAAATAAAAGGCACACAGATTAGAAAAGAAGTAATACTATCTCTATTTAAATATGACATGATCTTGTATATAGAAAATCCTAAGAAATTCACTAAAAAATTTATTAGAAAGAATAAAAGCATTATCAAAGTTATGGGATATCTACACAAATATTATGGGATAATATACTAATATGTATTATCTTTCCATATAGTTAAAATGAACAATCTGAAAATAGAATTAAGAAAACAACTCCTTTTGCATTAACAGCAAAAAGAATAAAAATAGTAATAACTTTGCCAAGAGAAATACAAAATTCATCCTCTAAAAATCACATGAAGTTGTTGAAAGAAATTAAAGAAGACCTAAATAACAGAAAAAGATCCCATTTTGATGGCTCAGAAGATTCACCATTGCCAAGATGGCAATATTTTCGAAATGGATCTGCAGATTCAATGCAATCCCTGTCAAAATCCAAGCTGATTTCTTTCCTGAAACTGACAAGTTTATTCTAAACTTCACATAAAAATATAAAGGATCCAGAATATCCAAACAGTCTTGAAAAAGAACAAAGTTTAAGGGCTTGTACTTCCCAGTTTCAAAGCTCACTACAAAGCTACAGTAATCAAGGCAATGTGGTATTGGCATGAAGACAGCCACGAAGATCAGTGATGTGGGAGAAATGATGCAGTATGGATTCTGAGGCCACATCACAACAGGTGACATGGCTTCTTCTTCTGTGTCACTGTCTATCTCTCTCTGCGTCTCACTGTCTATTTCTGACTATCTCTGTTTCGGCCTCTTTATCCATCTTTCTGTCTCTGTTTTGCTTTCTGTTTCTGTCTTTGACTCTCTGTTTCCATTTGTGTCTTTGTCTCTGTCTCTCAGTTTCTGCCATCTGTCTCTTTCTCTGTGTCTCCCTGTTTCTGACTCTGTCTATGGCTCTGTCCGTCTCTCTGTCTCAATGCTTGGCTTTGGAATCCAGTCACCATCTTCTGAGGAAGCCTGGGAACCCAAATGTAGGCATTTGGACCTGCAGCCCCTGTTGAGATGCCACTGCCATCTGTGTGGGAGGTCAACCTTGCAAGCCATACAGTGATTTCAAATCCTCCAGACTTTGTGTTGTATCAGCTGATGTTTAATGCAGCATAGATAATCTGTCCCTGCCGTGCCTGGACCCACATCATAGTTTCATGAACAAAATAAATGTTTGAAAACACTATACTTTGGGGCAATTTGTTATGTAGCCATAGTGACTGAAACCCATGGGTAATATTATTATCCCCATTTGTTAGTTGGCTTAACTGAGGCACGGTGAGGCTGGTGCCAAGATTCAAGATAACACTGTTAGCGTGTGGCAGGGTCAAGATTTACAACCAGGCCTATAGCATTCTTCCATACAATGCTGACTCTAGGGGCTGTGAGTTTATATAAGGTGAGCTTGCAAGAGCCAATTCACTGAATCCTCCTCTGCTGTCCTTGAATTTTAAGAGGTCTCCAAAGGCAAGAGTAAAGAGGGCCTAAGAAAAGCCAGATTTCAGGAATCAACCACTTTGGAGGGAGCACAGAGAATGTCTATTCCAAAATTCCAGAAATGACAGTTCTCAGAGAAACTCAGAGCTAGGAGGGGAATCAGAGATCTGATCTGATACCAAATCGCCATGCAACTTAGGCAAATTGTGAGCCTCAGTTTCTCCATCTGTGGACAAAGTATGAATGTGATACTTTGAGAGATGAGCTGGGGGTCATCCCCAGTAGGGAGAATGAACTAAGTGTGGGTGTGGGGATGGAACACTCCGGAGCGTTGGGGTCCTGCATGTGGAGCCTAGCCTGGCACAGAGGAGAGTGTATGGGTAGGAAGGGGCAGATCTGGGTGGGCAGGGCACAGAAGGGGCTGCACAGGGGAATTCAGAAGAGTCTGCTAAGGTTGAGGAGCTGGGTTTGCAGGGCATTGGAGAGGCAGCTTGGGCCGCATTCTGAGACCCCACTTGCTGTGGATTTCTCATGTGTGAGATGAACGTGGACTGTGTCTGTGCGCCTCGTGGTCCTGGCGTCCAGCTTCCTGCAGTCCCTGCCCTTCAGCCCATGTAGCAGGGTGCACCTTGCTCCCTCAGGAATCCTGCACTAGATTTTGGATGTCACGCACTTGAGGAAGGGGTCTGTACTTTCCCCCTCTATTTTCTGTAGAGATGGGATCTTACTATGTTGCTCAGGCAGGTCTTGAACTTCTGGCCTCAAGCCATCCTCCTGCTTGAGCAGAGCTGGAATTACAGGTATGAGCCATCAGACCTAGCCTGTTCCTATACTTTTAACTGCCCCAAGCACACAGGCTGCCCCTTGGCTGTTCTGGCTTTGCTTGGTTTGTGTTGTGTGGTTTATCTGGAACTGGGTATCTTTAACATGAAACTGTTGATGAAGTGTCATAAGCACCCTAAAAATGGACAGTAAGCACTGTGTGTGTAGCAACTGTGGGAAGAGTTGGGGTAGGAAAGCTTGCATCAGGACCGCTGGGGATCTGTGCCATCCTTCACCAGTGGGGATGTTTCCCATCTCAATTAGCAAAGCCCCTGTTTGTAACCACTCCAGCCCAGCTGGCTGGGAACTCCTGGGTACACACAAAGGGAACACACCCCCTCCCTTGTCCTGGGGGACAGCACACAACCAAGCAGAGCAGGAAGTGGAGGCTGGAGTGCCTGTGCCTGTTTGGGATGAGGCATGTTAGAAATAGATTCTTCCTTTTAAAAGTATCCAATGTACTCAGCCCTAATATGAAGCTAATTTATAGCTTTCATATGAAGGCTAAAACCCAATTATAGCATAGGAATACAGGGAAAGGGGAAAGGGAGGGGAGGGGAGGGGGGAGTATGGGTGGAGGGAGGGCTATT
>CAUYON010144101.1:0-21046 GCA_963573935.1 Arctocebus calabarensis
TTTTTTTTTTTTGTAGAGACAGAGTCTCACTTCATCACCCTTGGTAGAGTGCCGTGGCATCACACTGCTCACAGCAACCTCCAGCTCTTGGGCTTAAGTGATTCTCTTGCCTCAGCCTCCCGAGTAGCTGGGACTACAGGCACCCGCCACAGCACCCGGCTATTTTTTTGTTTTGCAGTTCGGCCGAGGCCGGGCTTGAACCCGCCACCTTCGGTATATGGGGCTGGCGCCCTACTCGTTGAGCCACAGGAGCCATCCCTCTCAGCAGTTTTATATTAACTGCTATGATCTTAATCTAGTCTTTGAGCTTTTCCATCTGATACTTCAACTGCTGTAACTCATTTGCCATGATTTCTCTCTGTTGGCTTTCTTTCGGCCTTCTACTTTTTACAAGCTTTCCTTTTCAATTCTTAGAACCTTTGGATACCTTAAAGAGACAGGAGCTCTTTAGCTGTTTCTTTTTACTCTGGAGTCTTAAATTTCTACAAAACTTCACTTCCTCTATTTCTTCACCAGCCCCCTTAATCTACCTGAATTCTTTTCTTTTGATCAGAACTCTTAACTGCCAAAAAGGGATTTGGGCTTCGGTCTCTCAAAAGATACTTCCTGCTGGCAATGGGAAAAGACATAGGGGAAGGCAGTTACAAGTTCTCTCCCTACCTTAATAAACTCTTGCAACCTATTCCTAAACTTTTCTCTTTGCTGTTTTACAGAAGGTTTTTCTCACCCCTGAGACTAAAGGCTTGTTTGCTAAAGGTTCTTATCTCCTAGTTCTATCTTTTCTCTTTCCCTCTTGTCTAACGGCTTTTTTCTGCCCCCTTTCCCCAGTCGCTTCCTAGAAGAGGCTAAAGGGTTTTATTGGCTTGTTTTCCCCCATAGAAGTACTTAGAATTTGGAAAGAGAAAACGTAGGAAAGAAGAGGAAAAACCAAATGAGAAAGGCCTGTTGTTAGCTGTCTTTTTCTTAGATATTTCTTTTCCCTCTAATTATGTCTATTTCTCTTCTCTCTTTCTTCTTTGCTAAAGCTTATTTCCCTCTCGGTCCACATTCACAGAATCCTACTGACTGCACCATTTGTCACATGTCACTTCTGACATTTCTTGACAGGGCCCTGGACTGGCCAGGTCTCGGGCCCAGCTTAACTAGTTTCAAAGACGTGGACCACTAAGTTACCTTGCTCAAGTTCAGTTTCTCTTAGGTGCCTGAGGGCTGTCTACTTTAGCTGGAGAGAGAGAGATAGAGAATGAGTCTTCAAGAGAGTAAAGCAGTCTTCTTAGAAAGATAGATCTTAGTCTTTAGTAGAGCTGGGTAATCTTCAGCAGAGAGATGACATGCTGGCATTCTGCAGGCAGGAGAGGAGACAGAGTCAGAGTAAGCTGGTCCATGATAGAACACACATGCTCCTTGACTGCCTTCTCCTCCAGCCTAATATAAGGCTGAGTTTGTGCCACTCAACACCACAGGTGTAGAGACAACCAATTCACCACTGCTCTCACCTCGCGAGCTCTTATGCTTGTTAGGAGACTCCCTCCCCATGCCCTTTCCACCCAGGTGTTCCATTATTGAGCTATACAGGTATTTCTTATAACTCTCACTCCTCCTAGCCATAGGCTATATGGGATACAACATATATAAAATAAGAAAAAACTAGCTTTGTGCCATTTTTCTGTAAAAAAAGTCTAGGAATCTTTATAGATATGTAACTAAGGCTGAAAGACATTAGGGCATAAGAGAAATTTTCACCTAAAATTTTCAAATCCTTTATACATTAAAATAAAACACTGTAAAGAAAGAAAATTACTCTCTTTTTTACTATTCTAGGGAATATAAAATAGATAAAAGCAAAACTGAGGATGGCAATTTTAAAATGTTAAGTAATGAATCATTCACACACTAATAAAACAAAGGATCTCATAGAATCTTTTTTGCATTGTTTTATTAATGATACCATTTATTTTGCTTTGCCATCCATGGTCTTCACCTTTGTTAAAAGAAAAATAGTGGGACTTCTACTTATGTATTTTATAGATAAGGTCTTACTCTGTCACCTACGCTGGAGTACAGTTGCATTAGCATCACACCCTGTGACCTTGAACTTCTGGATTCAATTGATCCTCCCAACTCAGCCTCCCTAGTAGCTAGGGACTACAGGTGCCTGCCGTCATACCCAGGCAAACGTTTACAATTTTTTTGTGGAAATGGGATTTTGCTAAATTACTTAGGCTAGTCTCAAACACCTGGCCTCAAGCAATCCTCGTGCTTAAGGCTTCAAATTGCTGGGTTTATAGGCTGAACTGCCATGCTCAGCCAAAGTAGGACTTTTTAACTCTTCCTTTAACTCTTCACTTTAATCTTAAGTGAAAAATACTCTTCTGTACATTTCTATGGCTGGGTAGGACTTGCTAAATTATTAAGCTCAAAAAGAATTGGCAAAAGAAGAGACCAAAAGTTTATAGGCACTGTGTTAGAATACTTAAAATAATTTCGTTTGCGGTACATTATTTTTCCTGTTCTACAAGCAAGGAAAACGAGACCAGGTAAAGATTAACCAGACTAATACAGTAATTATGTTGCTTCCTCAAAAAGAAAAACCATCAGGGTGTTCATTAGTAATACAGACACTTTTAAGTTTTAGAATGTGCTTTTAGACATATTTGAACTTGCCCTGGAAGTCTTTAGCTGGCATTCTTCCTTATCTTTAATCTTACGTTCTTGACTGTAAACTCCTGATTCCTTCTTTTTTTTTTTTTTATTACTGGTTAATATAAGGGTACATACTATTAGATTACATTATTTGCATTTGTAAGGGAAAGTCCCAAGTCTGAGTTGTAGTTGAGTCCTTCATGCAGGAAGCATCCACATACCCCTTCATTTTGTGCCCAATGGGTGGGAACCAATCAAGCCCCCTCCTCTTTCTTGAACTGAACTGTGTTTCCCTCCTTGTGGGTACGCAGTTGTTGATCTACTATTTTCAGATTAGTAGTGAGTACATGGAATGCTAGCTTTTCCATTCTTGAGATACTTTACTTATGAGAACGTTCTCCAAATCCATCCAGGTAAATACAAAATGATTCTTTCTTTTAATATTCTAGGGGTCTCTGCCTCTATTAGGTAAGTAAAGACATGATTATGTACTTTTTCAATTTTCGCTGAACTAGGTATCAAAAGATGTTACGAGGGCTTTGAAATTCTACATTGTATAATTACATTGTAGAAAACATTTTAAAATATTTACATTGTTTTACAGTAGGCCTTTTGTTTCCAATGTCACAAGAAACAAGGATTCCTACAAGAATTTTATCCCAAGAATTCTACATAGTGCAAGAATGTGTTTACAGCCTTCCATTATGCTCTGCTCCCCTCACTAAGCTACCCTTATGCTTAGTGATTGGACATACTCAGAAAGTGACAAAGAAAAAAAAGGGAGAGATTTTTTACTGGAGATTTGAATGTAACCGATGATCTGATTAGTGAAAAGAAATTGTCTCCTCTTTTGTAGAAGTTGCGTTGAACATGTGTCTCCATCTAACCCATCAAGCTTCTTAAAAAGGATGTCACTATTCGAACCCAGCCCCAGCCAAACTGCAACAAAAAATAGCCGGACATTGTGGCAGGTGCCTGTCGTCCCAGCTACTCGGGAGGCTGAGGCAAGAGAATCACCTAAGCCCAAGAGCTGGAGGTTGCTGTGAGCTGTGACGCCATAGCACTCTACCGAGGGCAACAAAGTGAAACTCTGTCTCTAAATTAAAAAAAAAATAGATATCACTATGTTCTCTTTTTCAATACATTTTCTACAGTTTCTCATACATGAAAAACTCATCTAATTGTTCATACAATTCAATTTAATAATACTAACTAATAATATTAGATGATATCAAGCTATGTTGAAAATGATTTACCATCTTCAAAGATGCTTACATTATTTAAAATAAATAGTGACAGTTTTATTAGTTGCTATAGCAACCTGAAATTCTATTTAAAAAGTGTGACATTCTATTTTCTCAGGAGGCATTTTAATTAAAACATACTCATATTTAGTGAAATGAATATCTAATTTAACCATCATAGCAGAAGGATATATGATAGAGCTGTTTATGATAATATAAGGAGTATATATCACCGAAAATGAATTGAATATAGGAAAATGTGTTGTTTTTTGCTGCTTAACAAGTAATTAGATTAACTTAGTTCTACTGCCATTACCTATAATTTAATACTCATATCCATGAGTCACTGAATTTATAGAACTTAGTAGTATTTCACTACAAGATTCTATTTCCTTATTTTTTCCTTTCTCATCTTGAGTTGTACAAGTCTAGTAGGTAAAAAAATATGTATATATATATTTTTCATCATCAAGACTCAACTCAGACATTATGTATATTTAAGGAGATTGACTATTTTCCTCTCAAGAAGAATTGTCCACCCCTCTTTGTTGCCCTGACATTTTTTATATAGATCACTGACATGTTTAATTTTGTTTCCTCCTAACCGGGTTGATATGTCTCAAGGGCAAGGCTGTATTTATTTCCCAGTATCCAGTTCTAGCATTCAAAACCATGGATTCTTAATAGCAGAGCTAATGCCCAGTGTACACATGTATGTAAGAAAGAATGAGAATGAACCAAATAATGAAAAGTAATAATTTATAGTGTCATAAGCTTGAAAGAGCTCAAGAAAAGATGAGGACATTTATTCTCTATTTGTATGTCTAAGCTTACACTTTGTTTTACCTATTCTCTTGAACTTTATTTCTATTTTTTAAGGTAATATTTTAAAAGGTTATTTGCTGAATAGTTCAGAACACAATGTTGAGTGGAAAAGGTAGTTATAAAACAACATGTACAAATTGATATTATATAATACTGTGAGAATAGTGTGTGTTTGTGTATGTAGATACCTTGCAAAAGAGTGGTTATAACAGGGTGTTACATTTTTTTATTTGGATAAACTTAAGAGGTACACGTGCAGGTCTGTTTCATGGATATATTGCATGGGTCTGAAACCTGGGATTTTAGTGTGTCCATCACCCAAATAATGTACATTGTACCCATTATATAATTTCTCATCTCTCACACCTCTCCGCAGTCACCATTCCAAATCTCCAGTATGTATTATTTCACACTTTATATATATGTATACACGTCACTTAGCTCCTACTTACAAGTGAGAATATGCAGTATTTGTTTCTGAAATTTCACTTAAGATAATGACCTACAGTTCCCCCATGTTTCTAAAAAAAGACATGATTTCATTCTTTGTGTTGCTAAGTAGCATTCTATTATGTATATGTATGTGTTTTTATACTCACTCTCACACACACATATATCTCACTCACGTTTTTCATCCAATCTTCTGTTGCTGGGCACGTAGGTTAATTCCATGTCTTAGCTATTGTGAATAGTGATGCGATAAACATGCAGATGTAGGGATCTTTTTGATACATGGTTTTCTTGCTCTTTGGGTAAATACTGCCTCCACACATTTCTCAAAAAATCTCTCCTTCCTCTCCCATCTCACATCCTTGACTTTTTAACCACATATAACTTAAAAATGGGAAAATTAAGTTTAAAAAATGATAGTGTTCAATATTTTTGTAACTGGGATGTCGTAAAACCTGACCAAAAGAATAAATGTTTCCATAATCAGGACGCCCAGGTGGTGTGCCATACACAGCAATAATATAAGTAATAAGGAAGGTTGGTTTTATCCTATGGTGGCCTGAGCAGGTTCTCAAACCCTTTTGCATAGTTTTCTTCTTATCATTGTGTGGTTCAATACTTATCTTATCATGTCAAACATGAGAACTCAGATGTCTTGATACTTTGATTGTAAATTGATTATAATCCAAGTAAAAAGAAGTTACAGTTTTATAGTAGCTTCAGAAGTGGAAGCCTTTTATTATCAGGTCAAATTTATTCTTTTATATTATCTCCAGAAACAAAATGTCTGCACTCAAAATGGTTGCTCATCTCCTATTGTCAGTCCACGGCGTGATAAAAAGAGTACGTAACCCATTTTCTGTTTGCATCTCTTGTTCACATTTATCCTAGCAACCAAAAATTGGCTGTTGCTTAAGCATAGAAGCCAATGCAAAATTTTAATATAAGGATTATGAAGAAATAAGAGAATAAACAAAAGAAACTTTTTCAATTACTGTTGGTCATGGAGGGTGTCAAAGTTATAAATCACACAGATAGCAGCTGACCTGAAAAGTCTGCCATACGCTACTGCCATTGTCACACTGAGGGGTGTTACAAGCAATTGTGGGAAGTATGAATTTAAGATTCAGATATCACCAGAAAATCAAGAGGGGTAGAATAGTTCAATGTTGTCACTTACGCTTTGCTAAAACATTTTTCTCATGTTTCTTTGTACTAAAAACTCTCTTAGTACAAAGGTGAATTATAAATATTAGGAGACATGTGTGTGAGTTTATGTGCGTACACACAAACACACATAAACAGTAGTCCTTGGGAACTAAACATCTGTGCATATTACTTTAAGCAAACTGATTAGAAGGGAGGCAGAGAATAAGAACAAGTTTCCATATTACGGCATTTCAGATCCTATTTTACAGTCAATTAAAATACCCAGCTACTTTCATCCTATTATTTTTCTTCTTTGCTAAGTTAAATTCACTCCAGCATTATACAAAAGTATCTAGTTCCGTGATTAAACAAAGTATGTAGAAAAAGAGAACATAACCCATTTTCTGTTTGGATTTCTTGTTCATTTTTATCCTAGTAACCAAAATTGGCTCTTGTTTAAGCACAGAAGCCAATGCAAAATTTTAATATAAGAATTATGAAAATAAGAGAATAAATGAAAGAAGTAATAAGTTGTAAACAGAAGATGTATTGATATATAGAACCCTAGTATCTATGTCTTAATTATCTAAGTACAAGGACAGCAAGGAATTCTTACTGTGTCATTGGTTAGAACACAAACCTTTAAAAGAATAATTGAAAACAATATCGCCTTCCTTACCCAACACCAATAACAGTAGTAAGATTTTTATTAGGCTAAGGTCTTTGTAAAAATCTGCTCATGTCGAATATTGTAGGCCAAATTTAAGACAGGATCCTTATAATATAGAAATTGAGTTACTTACATGTAATTAATAAACCATGCACATTGATTATTTGTTCAGAAGTGGAAAGAAATTTGCACTGATCAATCACAACATTCCATAGCATTTTTTGCATGTGACATGCTCTATAGCATTTTAAACTTTACATATTTCAATTTTCCCATTATTAGTAGGAGCCAAGTACTTGTGCCCTGTTTATCCAATTAAGGAAACAGATACAGAAGGCCTAAATAATTGTCCTAATCTCCTATGAATAATAAGCAGAAACTAAAATTCTTCAAAAACCCAAGTTGAGTATTTTTTCTTTGATACATTATCTTATAATTGCATGATAGTTTTTAGCCATGAACTGAAAATGACTAAGAAGGTTATATGAGCATTCAAACTCACTAATTCTGGGGTAGAAACAATAAAGAAAATCAGACTAAGCTTAGAAACTTATTCTCAAAGGGATTCATTCCCCAAATACAGGAGAATATTAAATGTAGACAGGACACTGGAAGCCATTTTACAGATGATTGTTAATTTATTATTACATAGTGAATCATATCATGTATTTACTTTAAAATATTCATGTCAAATGGGTGGCACCCTTAACTCAGTGGATAGATTGCTGGCCATATATGCTGAGGCTGGCAGATTTGAAGCTTAGTAACCTGGGCCTGCTAAAACAACAATGACAACTGCAACAACAACAAAAATACCCGGGTGTTGTGGCAGGTGCCTGTAGTCCCAGCTATTTGGGAGGCTGAGGCAAGTGGATCGCTTAAGCCCAAGAGTTTGAGGTTGTGAGCTGTGATGCCACAGCACTCTACCCAGGGTGACAGTTTGAAACTCTGTCTAAAAACAAAAAAAAAATTCATGGCAAACTGAGTATATCAGAAATATAAATGGAATAAGATGGTAGAATGTTTATATAACTCAACTTGGGTGATGGGCTCATGGGAGATTATTTAAATTACTCTATTTGATGAATATATTTGGAAATTTTCCATAGTAAAATATTGTAAAATATTTTTTATGGAAATATTTACTGTGGAATTATTTTTATTTACTATGGAAAATATTTTACTATGGAAAATTATTTACTATGGAATTATTATGTAGTAATACATTATAAAAGTGGTACAAAGTACTTTGTACAAAGTAGTACAAATATATGTGAATGAACTTGAAAAGTTTAGGTAAAAAGGACAATTTCCTGTAACATATCCTATCAGACCTCACTTATTAGAAGCAAAAATCGTAATACATATATAATTATTAAATTGAATTAAAAGTTAAAAATGTATATACACAAACATACACATCCAAACTTACTGGTGTTTGGTATTTTTAAAGGTGAATCCTTTCATATATTCAAGAAAAAGGTCATTCCACTTACATGCAAATTCTTTCAGAGAATGATAAATTGAGTGAGTTCAACTCATTTTATGAGGTTGATATAGCACTGAAACCAAATCTGAACAAACAGTACAAGAAGGAAATTTTACAGATCAATCTCATAGATGATTGAGAAAAATTCTCAATAAAACAGAAGCAAATCATATTTAGTAGTTGATAAATAAAATTAATATGAAATAGTTTAACTTCAAAAAATTCTTCATATGTTTATTTAGTCATGATAACAAGAAATATAATAACCTCAATAAATAAATGAAGAAAAAGCATTAAACGTGATTAAATATTAATTCATAGTAAGAAGTAAATAAATAATACACTTCAGAAACTAGGAATAGAGGGCAACCCCATTAGTGTCAATATTAATACAAGGCCATAGCAAATATCATACCCAATGGTGAGGTGTTAAAATGATACCTTACATAGAGAAAAAGCAACCATAAACTCAGGATCAACACATTTATTCAATAATTTCTGGAATCTAATTAAATGCAGTCAAACAAGAGAAATAAATTTATGTCTGTCCCATATCATAAATGATGTAACTAGATAGGAAACTCACACAAATCTATAAATTATTACACTTATGAATGTAGTTTGAAAACTATGCTATAATTTATATGAAAGATCACCAAACTGGCCCACAGATCAAATCCATATTTCTGCCTATTTTTCTAAGAACTATGATGAAAAAGGATTTAAATGTAGAAAAGGCTCTCAGCCTTTTGATGAGAACAGTTCGTGAATCTTTCTTTTTGGTCTGTAAAACCTAAAATGTCTAGCTCTATAACAAATGTTTGCTGATTTCTATCTTAGAGTTCCAGAAAAAGAAAATAATAATAATTCCATTCACAACCATAAATTGTTAGAATATGTAATTTGTAAATGTCATTTACAAAAGTTACTATATAGGGAAATACTGTGTATTTAAGTAAATATTAAAAATTTCATTGAGAAAAATTTTTAAATTTTGCTGAAATACATGATTGATGTTCCCTGGATAGGAAGCAATTTAGGGGAAAAGTTCATATCAGAAATATATTAAAAAATGAATTGGTTATACAAGTGTTAAGTTTGAATTTATGTGACTTACAAAGAATACGATAAATTAAAGAATGTATCATAATTTAGGAATATTACAAAAAACCCACTTTATCCACATCTGTAGTTCTTTTACTTTATTATTTTCAATTATTATGGGTATATAATAGTTGCATATATTTAAAGGGTACATGTGACATTTGTTATAGGCATAATATATGTATTAATCAAATAACCTGTACTTCTTTTGTATTATAGTTTATGATGAAAAATGTTAGCTTATTAAGAGACAAGAATCACTCTTTAGCCTTGATTCTACCAATTTTCCAATGAGTTAGTATATCATTCTTTTAGGACTCCATTGTTTAAACAACAGAAATTTATTATCTCACAGTTCATGAGGCCAGAAGTTCAAGATCAAGACATTGGTAGAGGCATTCCTTTTTACGACTATAGGAAGAGACTGCCCAGTGTCTCCACTACCCCAACACCTGACGGTTATAGGCAACCTTTCATGTTGATTGTATTACAGATCTGTCATTACTGCACAGGGCATTCTCCCCATATGCATGTCTGTGCCCCAATTTATCCCTTTTATTAAGATACCAGTTGTATTAGATAAAGGGTCACCCTACTCCAGTCTGACCTACCTTAATCATTATGTCTACAATGACTCCTATGTCCAATGCTAAGGGAGCATTCTGTAGTACTAGGAGTTAGTATTTCAATATATGAATATTTGATATGAATATTCAAACTATACTGGTAAGTATAATTTTTAATCCCAATTGACACATGTGAATAAACTAAGAAAGAAAAGGAATAAATCAATCGACCACGTTCACCTAGATAGAAAGGGATAGAGCAAAATTTGCGTTCAGGCTGGCTGACTTCATACGCCACGTGTTGGAAAGTCATCAGTCTTTTTGAGGTTAGAATGGATAAACAAACTACCTTTGATGGGAGGTTTTCTTACTCAGTGCGTCGAGGATCAAATTACTTTCACTTTAGAAAAAAAGTGATATATTAGACTTTTTGAAGAATAATCAAAGCATGTGAACCATAGGTTTCAGAGATGACGGTGAAGAAACATTCAAATGTGGAAACCTGGCTCTCTGAAAGATTCGCTTTGCCAGCCAGCCATTTTTCTCTAGCCTTCATAGAATCTACGAGTTTCTTCCCAAGTTATTAAAATTGATGAGGAGATTATGGATGGTGATATGAAAATAGTGTTAGTCTTGAGAGAATTAGAGATGTTAGAAGTTGGTCTTTGTCTAAAACACTTTAACTATAAAATCTTATCCTTACAGATCAAAATGTAGGTAAATCTGAAGGTGTATATACTTTTAATGTCAGCCCCTTATCCTTACTCATTTCAGATGTTTCCAAATTTTTGTGTTCTGGATAATGTTGTGAGGATCATCTCTGCTATCACAGCATATTCTGTTTCACATTATTTTCTTAGAATAAATTCGTAGACATGAAATTGTTCAAAGTGTATATAACTTCTAGGACTCTTCATGTATATTTCTCCACTGCCTTTAATTTTTCTTGGAAAATTCCTCTATGTAAAATAATTCACCTTCTGGTCCCAATACCCTTTAGCAGCCTTATCTCTCATCAAAGTTATTTTCCAATGTTGAAAGTTTCCTTATAGCCCCCTAAATATGCCATGTGCTTTCATATATACCTTGGCTATGTAATAAAATTATTTTCCTCTTTTAAAGTCAAGTTCACTGAGACCACTTTTTTTTTGAAACCTGCCTGATACTCTTAGTGATATTAATCAATCCTTCCACAGTGTTCCCTTTGCCTCAGATCACTTGTATAGATATCACATTGTACTCACCAGCTGCCTTTCTGCCTGGCTAAGTTGCCAGCCCCTTATAAGCATTAACCAGCATATATACTCAGCAACAACTAGTATAAATAACATATAAACTGACAACAATAAATGTTTTGAATGCATAAGTGGAGCATATACTCTCTTCCTCCTCAAAAGGCCTAAGTTCTCTAACCCACTTATTATCATCACTTTGGGCAGCAAACCATTCAGCAAAGTGCTGATTGTGGTAAATCTCAACTCTACAATTGACACAAATTTCCAGAGCTTGAAAAGATTTACAAAAAGGACTGCATGGAATTTTTAAATATGGATTTAATGCATTTTCTTAAGAGCTGAGAGAATGGTTCCATTACAAGTTTAGTCATGTTTGTCCTTGGAACAATGCCAAAAATAGACTAATTACATGTGTCTTGAAAAGATAACAGATTTCAAAATTATTGTTAATGAAAAACAAGAAAAGCATGAGAATTAAAAGTGCTTCTGAGATTAAACTACCATAGAATATTAAACATAGTACGTTTATCTCT
Source organism: Arctocebus calabarensis (assembly GCA_963573935.1). Classification (NCBI taxonomy): domain Eukaryota; kingdom Metazoa; phylum Chordata; class Mammalia; order Primates; family Lorisidae; genus Arctocebus; species Arctocebus calabarensis. The sequence continues at coordinate 11,909 of CAUYON010144101.1, forward strand.
TTCTTTAAAAGAATGAAGTATATATAAGTATGTATTGATAACTCCACAGCAGACTCAAAATTGTTCAAAAGTCAATGTGAGTAGCTCTTTAAATTGCTTCATGTATAGGAAGTTTTGCACATTAACTTCAAAATAAATTAGTTCTGTTGCTTTCTGGGGACTGCCCATTTTTACTTTCCTTTTCACAATGTCTTCACTTAGAATTTCATAAAAGGTTGGTACCATTGCTTCTGATGCATGAACACTTACATATCCTATGTAGCCTATGTATCACCCTTACTCAGAACCCTACCCGATCTTTATTAATGTCCCTACCCAATCTTTATTAATGTGAGAATTAAGTTATTAATACATATCTGCTCTTTGCCAGGAAACTCTAGAGTTCTACAAACCAAAAGAAAGTCTTTATTCGCACCTTTGGTGCATTTTACAAGGATACATGTCAAATCTATTAAGTGTAATGTGTAATGTCTTAACACAATAATTAAGAAAGTATGGTGAAGGCTATGTTAACCAGTTTGTTGTAAGTATTTCAAATTGTATATAAAACCAGCACATTGTACCCTATAAATGCATTAATGTACACAGCTATGATTTAATTAAAAAAAAGAAAGTCTTTATTTGTAGAAATTTCTTTATAAGAATGTGATAGCATAGCAGGCATGTTAGGAAATTATTTTTGTGTCAGGCAAGACTTTGAACATAGCCTAAAAAAAGTGATTATACATTCAAATTTGATAAAGGAGCCAGGCAAGTAATAAGTTTATGTGATCAATGCAGCCCTTGTGTTGCAAACTTGAGAGCGAAGGCCTCATTTTAGGGCCCTCACAGCTGCTCTACCCCTAAAAGTTTTGCCATGTAGGGTAGCAATAATAAAGCCTGGAATCCCAACTTTCAGAGCTTTGTATGAAATCGAGCCTTTTTAAATTGTCGTTAAATAATTAATAGCTTTGGAACTTTGTGCAGGCCACAGAAAACATACCTCCAGGCAGGATGTAACACGTGGGCATCCAGTTTATAGCTTTTGTGCCACAAATTGTGTCAAACTTATATTGCTTCTGAGAGGACAGGCTTATCTAAATCCTAATCAACTGTGCCCTTAGGGTTCAAAAGTTTCCAGGTGAGTCACTGAAGTTAGGAATCTGATATCGCACCAGGTTAGATCATTTGTAGCTATTTAGGGATAAGAAGTTTGTGTGTGTTTGTTTGGTTTTTTTTTTTTTAGAGACAGAGTCTCACTTTGTCACCCTCAGTAGAGTACTGTGGCATCACGGCTCACAGCAACATCCAGATCTTGGGCTTAGGCGATTCTCTTGCCTCAGCCTCCCGAGTAGCTGGGACTACAGGAAGAAGTTTGAGTTTTTATAAGAAGGTAAAGGAGAATGGCAGAGCTTGAGGGCTCATGCTTGTAATCTTCACTCTGGGAGGCCGAGGTTTTTTATTTTATAAGAAGGTAAAGGAGAATGGCAGAGCTTGGAGGTTCATGCCTGTAATCCTCACTCTGGGAGGCCGAGGTGAGACTGTTACTTAAGCTAAGGAGTTGGAGACCAGCCTGAGCAAGAGTAAGACACTGTCTCTACTAAAAATAGAAAAATGAACTGGGTCTTGTGGCGGCCGACTGTTGTCCCAGCTACTCAGAAGGATGAGGCAGGAGGATCACTGAAGCCCAAGCATCTGAGGTTGCTGGGAGGGAGGCTGAGACCACACCCCGCACTCTAGCCTGGACAACAAAATGAGACTGTCTCAGAGTAAAAAAAGAAAAAAGAATTTAAAGTAGAATGGAAATGTTCAAAGTATATTTAAAATGGAAAAATCCAAGAAAAAGAGGATTCTGCTATATATATTCCCAGCAACAAAAACCTCAAAACAGTAGGTGAGAAACATTAAGAAAAAATTTAATGAGGCACACTTGACAATGACCTGTATTATCAGTTCTCCCAGCACCTTCCTTAATGGTTATAGGTTATGTTCACCTTTCTCAAATTATATATCTATATTTTAATTGGAAATGAAAATGTTTAATAAGTGTTATGTAATATTCTTAAGAGTCAACACCAGTTTAATTATCACTGACAATGTCTCTTGTCAGTAATAAGTGCAGATGTAATCCTCACAAATTAACCTTTCTCTTTTACTATTTTTAAATACCATTTAATTTTTCTGTATAAAAATTAATAAAATCTCATAGAAAATATTGAAATAAAAAGAAAATTGTAAGGGTAAGGATGAATATCTCACGTGCTACATATAGACACTTTCGAGTTAACCTTTAAAGATATACATAGATACACTGACTGTTTTAGGCCAATAAAGAAGGATATACATCATTTTTCGAAAGTGTAGAATATCAAAGTATAACTTCTTTTTTTGGAGGGGGGGACTGAGTTTCACTCAGTTTCCCTGAGTAGAGCGTATGGTGGCATAGTTTACAGTAACCTCAAACTCTCTAGTTCAAGTGATCCTCTTGTCTCAGCCTCCTTAATAGCTGGGATTACAGGAGCCCACCATAATGCCTGGGTAATTGTTCTCTTTTTAGAAGCAATGGGATCTCACTCTTACTCAGGCTATTCTCTGAACTCCTGAGCTCAAGAGATCCACCCACTTTTCCTCCCAGAATGCTTATATGGCATTCTTAAACAAAGCTCCTAATTTATATGTGTTAGTACATCAATATGCATAAATTTGTGATACAATTTGTTTTATTATTGCTTCAGGATAAAATATGGTAAACAGAATTTCTGGGCATTTGATTTGCTATATTGAAAACTTTTTGATCCATAGCAAATTAGGGAGGGGGGATTTAAATTCCCCCAATTTAAATCCGCCCCAAACAGTGTACTAGACATACTTATCCCCTCATGTTGACATTGCTCTTTTCACCATTGGCTATTTAACATGTAAAAACATGAACTTAAAAAAAAAATAAAATAAATAATAAAAATGAGAACTTAATATTGTTTTAGTGGGAAGATTTTTTATTTTGTAACGCCAAACTTTTCCCAATATCTCTTGGCCATTTTCTCTTACTTTTTGTAAATCTTCTGTTCTTATTTGTACTTCTTCTTAGTTTATCTCTTTATTGATTTATAGGATATCTTTATATGTATTTATATTATTCATCCTGCATATGTCATATATGTTGCAAATATTTTGCCAATATTATAATTTGGTTTTTATTATCTATGTGGGTTATTTTTATTATCTTTAGGGTTATATCTCTCTTGTATGTGCATAGTAAAATCTGTCAAACTTTCATTTAAGTTCAGACTTTGTAGGATAATTATTTAGAAAGATTTTCCATCCCTAAAATTACAAAAATATTTGGCTATATATTCAGTTTTCATATTTACACTTTATAGTTTTCTTTATGGAGTAGAAGCTCCACAGCAGTCAATACACACCGGTTCTACTGTGTATGCATACATATCACATTTTCTTTTCTTTTTTTTTTTTTGTTGTTTCAGGTTCATGGAGGATACAAAGAATTAGGTTACGCTATTTGCATTTGTTAGGTAAAGTCCCCCTTATAATTTTATCACTCCCAAAAGAAGTGTGCCATACAATATATTCCCATCCCCCTTCTTTCTCCCCTTTCCTCTTACCCCCATTCCCCACCTAGAATTGATTTGACTTTTTCTCTTATGTGGGCGTGTATTAGATCATCTACTGGCTTCATATTAGAATTGAGTAAATTGGATTCCTGCTTCTCTATTCTTATGATATTTCACTCAGAAAAATAAGTCCCAACTCTGAACAGAATAAAAAATTGAGAGATGAAACCAGTCTCTGATCTGCTTTCCAATCTTTGATAAACCAAACATACCATGTTTTCCTAATCCGTTCATGGACTGATGGGCAGGTAAGTTGATTCCACATCTTTGTGATTATGAATTGTGCTGGAATAAACATTCAAGTACAGGTGTCATTTTTATAAAATACCTTATTTTCCTTTAGGTAGATGCCCAGTAGTGGGATTACTGCATTGAATGGTAAATCTACATTTACATATTTTAGGAATCTCTACATTGTTTTCCATGGAGATTGCACTAATTTTCAGTCTCACCAAAAGTGGATAAGCATTCCTTTATCTATGCATCCATTCCAACATCTTTTACAAGTTTTAAATATAATTATTTATTTTATAATGTAGTTTATCATTACTTTTCATTCTAATTACCTATTGTGGGTAATTTAGACAGTGAAAAAGATAATGGTAGGTGAAATTATCAGTGCCTTAGTATGAATCAAAAAGGTGCACCAAACGTACTACTGATCTCTGAAATGTTTACTGCCATGTACTTGCAGAAAAAGAAATCATTTTAACTTAAGAGTATCTTTAACAAAGCAGTACAAATGATTAATTTTATCAAACCTCAACCTTGGTGTGCAGCTTCCCAAGTCTGCATATAAGTCTTCCTATTCTGCCTACCTAAAGTAAAATGGTTGTCTCAAGGAAAAGAACTTGTGCAATTAATGTGAATCGAGAGCGGCCTTTTAAATGAAACATTTTCACTTGAAGAACAACTGACAGATAAAGTATGATCACACAGACTTAGGTATTTGGCAAGCATTCCTTGAAAATGAACGGAGTAAGCCTGTCGCTTCTGGAAAACATCTGACAGCATTTGCTGCCAAAGATAAATTTTATCCTTCAGATAAAACCAAGAAATTTGGAAAACGCTATTTTATATGGCATGGTCAAAGATGCCCTGTTGGAAGAGGTGACATTTGAAGAAATACCTGAATAAAGTGAAAAATTAAGTTATCTGACTCTCTATCAGAAAGTTTTTTAGCCATTCAAGTGTTCAAATAAGTGTCTTCAGAATCGCTACACTCAGTTGTGGAAAATATAAATATGTACATCTCTTAAAGATTGGCATCACTGCCATGAACATTTGTGGAATCTCTGTGACCCATAGAGGATGAAAACAAATTTTCTCCATTGCATTGATCATGGTCACCCTGAATGCTGCGTGGACGGGTCTCAGGGTAGCTGAGAAGTTACCTGGTTGATGTATCTGCACTACGTTTGCCCTCCCTTGCTTACTAGGCGTTTATTTCTATCCTGATATTGCTGTACTCAGAGGTGTCACTGGGTGATTGACAAGTTATTTCGAGAGCTGTACATCTTGTACTGCCCAGAAATTTAATCATATATGAATCTTCATGAACCATGGGATCAAAAACAACATAAACTTGAATAATGTCTATTTTGCATTTCTTGATATTTTCACTATAAACATACCTAAATAAGGAAGACTATGGACTAGCAAATTATAAAATTCCTATTAAATACCAAGCATATATTCAATTAATAACTTTATAAAGTATTATTAGCTCTATTTTGTAAGTAAAAAAAGCAAACAAACTGAGATCCACAGAACCAAAGGGATTGTGTGATGCCATGCTAATTATGACAGATGGGAGAATGTGATAATGTGAATGTGGGTAAAGGTTGACTCTAAATTCTATCATCTCCCTATCTTCTTTATAAAATCGAGAGATGCTTCTAATAAAATGTATATTCTGTCTCCCAGTTTAAACCTGTTGCATGATTTTTCTACTATCCTCAGGATTAAGATTAACTTCTAAACATGTCTTACACAGTCCTTCAGACCCTATTCTGCCACCTGCCCCTGACATAATCACATTCTCCTTTCATGTGCCATATTCCCAAATAGGAAACCCATCGCTTTTTCCCCTAAGGTTCCATGTTTCTTTCATAACTCAGCCTTTATTATAGTCAAAACATAGGTTAAGTTATAAAAACCAGAAAGTACTATATAAAAGGTTTTGAAGGTAAGATTTCTTTGAAAAATTTTTTTGGAGCTCAAACAGCTTTTATTAATGGAAAAGGATCCGGCAGCCTCTGTAAAACCAACTCTCACTTTGATCCTCTCCCAAGGCAGGAGCAATATATTTGTTCCTGATTAATAATTTTATATTGTGTATCTAGGGCCTTGCTGTTCAATTGAACATTCTGTGACAATACAAATCTTCTACATTTGCACTGGACAGAAGAGTGCCCACATGTAGCTGTTAGAATCAAGAAATCGAATTTTCATTTGCATATTATTTTAGCTACTTTAAAGTTAAAGAGCCATAAGTAACTAGACAACACAGATCTGAAAAGTGAAAGATAGAAAAAAAAAATTAAAAGGCAACACTGATGTGTGAGAAGAAGCAGCAGCAAGATAAAAATTTACAGCCAATTTCTTTCCCTCTGCTTCTATTCCAGTCACCAAAAGTTCATAGTCCCTTTATAGTTAACCTCTGTATCCCTTGATATATAAATAATATTTTTTAAAACATGCAGTATTTAATTTAAATCAACCTTTGATTACAAAGTGAATTACTATTGAAAACAAGTAATAATATAGATGGTAGATAATTTTTGTTCTGAAAATTTTCCTAGGTTATGCATATTAGAAAGGTCTCTGACTGAGTGGGGATCCAAGATAAAATATAATAATTGTACTTTATAAAATCATGGAATTTAAAAATTTTCCATTAGTTGTCTCTCCTGGGTTTCTCTTCCTATTCTTATATCACCTTTGTGAATATAAGCTTTTGTCAGACAGGTTAACAAAACATTTTGTATGCAAAAAGAAAAATTATATATTAACTTCATGAAAAAATATTTTTAAAAAGAAATATCAATCATAATTTTTCAACAATGAATAACATTTACATAGCCATGGTAATCTAAGTACCAATTAATAACTAAAAATTATGATTTCCATAGGAGTAGAAGGGTGGAACATGATGATTGAAACACATCATTTTCAATATGTGTTTCTTTGTAAATGTTTTCATACAAAAACAAAAATGAAGGCTATGTATTAATTACTGGAGAGAAAAATATAACAGTGAATCTAGTCAACATCTCTAGAATGAAAGGTTACAGTGTGCCTGAAGCAAGCAATCATCCCAACACTTTAATTTTATTGTCGGGGCTGAATGTACATATATATATATATATGTATGTATACACACACACACACATACATATATAAGAGTACTGCCCAGGTGGAAATGGATTTAAGTGAGTAATTTAGTTTGCAGTCTCAGGCCCTGGACTCTCTGAGCTGGAAAACACCATAGAGATCATCTGTCCATTGTCTTTGCTCTTTCTAATCCACCTACCATTCCCCTTATAGCACAAAGAGGCAGAGGCATGAAAAAACCACAGCACAGCAGAAGGGATGTGCCAACTGCTGTCTCACGGACTCACCTCTCATTTTACAGGTAGCCACAGTCAAATAGGGAATCTTAATTTTATAAGGAGAAAGAAATAAAATTAATTTATGAAAAAAATTTTTTTTGAATTTTATCTTCTTGGATACAAGGAGTTTGCCAGACTCTCCGTAGACACTGGCATAATTCTGTTACCAGTAGTTCTGCTACACCTCATTCAGAATCTTCTGGGAGCCCATGTGACTGTCACCACCCTCAGGTGTGAGCTTAAGAGGAATCCCATTGGAAGGCTGCAATGCTGGTTTCTTCACCAACATAGAATTTTTAAATGAAATTAATTAGAACAACACAGAATTTAAAGCCTGCCTTGAAATGAGTCATTGAACACCCCATAGCTTTATTTGGTCATTTGGATTTTGTGGTCACTGTTGAAATTAAGTAGACGTGAGCCATTTGCTATAGCAGCCTGAAGCTTGTCAAGGAGTTGACAAGTAATTGCTGGCTATTTTTAGAATCCTTGTTCTGTGATTTATCTTCCTCTTGCTCGTATCATGAATTAAGCTGTATTTGAACTACACTAGTGCATACAGAGGATTCTCCCAGTTAAAACACAGTAAAGGTGTTTCTGCAAGTGCAGCAGTTTTTGAAGATTCACTAGAATTTTTATGAAATGACAATAAATTAATCATAAAGAACCACATCTTAACAAAGTTATTACTACACTACTTCCTAGTTGATAATGTATTTACACCTGGAAAAGGGCAGATGGATATAGTAAAATGCTATATTATGTGCTATGATATTTGCTAAAATGCTGGGCTATATACAAAATGTCATATGGAATTCTATTAAGATATAATCAATATTGAGAATAAACCTTGGCCAATAATAGTAATTATTGAGCACTCACAAAATACTCAGAAACTATGTGAGTTTTACATACTTGATTTTCCTAGAAGAAAGTTTTATGAACACTATTTTTAATGTGTGTTACTATAATTGCCAAATATAGAAGGGTCCCAGTGGGAAACAGATCACATATTTAAATGGGTAAATGAGAAGATTGTTGTGAAGGACAGAATACAAGAATGTAGGAAGGATTGAAAGAATTAAATCTCATAACGTTGGGAGATGGTGTTGCATGGGTGCATATTTTTTTTGAAATAAAACAAATTGTAAAATGGACCAAATTCTCTAGCGATTAAGCAGGTGAACTTTGAGATACTAACATATAACTCATCCCTAAACACCTTAAAAGAGCATCTATTACAAAGTATAGCACGGTCTTATGAAATTTTCATTTCAGACACAATACTTAGAATATTGATATTGCATATATAATTGATCAAAATGGCCTTTCATTAACATTCCCCTCAGCTTCTGTAAACTTTAGACAGGTTTCTCCCTGGCTATAGGCCCCTGACCTCCCTTCTTAGCACATTTGCTTTAGGAAAACTTGCACTTATAAATTACTTAATCTGTCTCTTTGAGATGTAAATCTTCTACAACCCAGGGATGTCTTTTTCAAACACCCAAGAGGCATTCTTTTGAAAGGTAATCAACAAAAAAAAGATGGAGACTTTACCTCTTTTACATTTACATGGATGGAGCTAGAACATATCCTACTTAGTAAAATATCTCAAAAATGGAAGAAAAATATCCAATGTACTCAGTACTATTATGAAACCAATTTACAATCACTCACACTTTCATATGAAGAATAGATCACAACTATGGCCCAGGATGAAGGAAGAAGGAGTGGGGATGGGAGGGGAGGGAGAAGTCAGATGGAGGGAGGGCGAATGGTGGGATCACACCTATGGTGCATAATACAAGGGTACATGTCAGATCTATTAGTATAGAGTACAAATGTCTTAACACAATAATTGAGTAAATGAGATGAGGTATATAGTTAACCAGTGTGATACAAGTGTTCCTAAT